>OU744734.1:17592519-17695019 GCA_916613615.1 Steromphala cineraria
AGTTGTACAACAGAGAGCAAAGAGTCTGATGCAGGTTGAATTTGTCGCTTAATTATATCTATTGTCTATCTTCCTCTTATGATATACATGTATGGTTACGGTTATATCAAATTGAGATGTTACGAAAATATGATTAGAAATACTATTGTGATTTTTATCAAATAATTCTAAATTCACCTGCAATTGTAAATGATAACTTCTTGAACGTCTATTTATTCAAGAAAATTATTAGCAAGGGAAGAATGACGTCATATCTTATTGTGAGCGGAATTAAACTACTTCCAATTATCGTCAAAAATAATGGAGGCTTATTCCGCTCACATCAAATTCATAGATTTTTCATTATATCCAAAAATTACTGTATGAAAGCCACATCGCAAAGGATATCTTGGAGTATTTTATTGCTTATTTAAACATTTAGCACCACTCAAGTTTATGTTGATTTATCAATGAGTGCCGACTGGGTTTGACTGACTGCCAACACCCAACGGCCATCAATCTGATAGAAATGGCGAAAAGGAAAGCGCGGGAAAACAAAACTTTAGTTTTCTTGAATTATTCAAATTATTACAATTAAGAAAATGTTGTTGCATGTCATGAATAACAAAATATTGAAATGAAGTTGTGAAATATGCAAAGTATACACTAAAACAAAACAAATTTTATTTGTAATGACAGATTTTATGTTACCGAGCGGAATTACCCTCATGAGCGGAATTACCCGGACGTACTCTATACCTTAGACAATTAGCGTTCCTGTGCCATGATCAAGGCTTCGAGTTCGATCGGCTTTCCTCCGCCATTTTGAATTGTTAGCATTGCGAGAAAACAAATGTACTGTATCATGCTAATTCATTGAGTAAATCAAGAAAAAATAATTGATTGATAGAAGAGGGACATGTTTACACGTGATGCATAATAAAAGTTATCAGTAAAGACAGTGTTTTGTTGCAGTAAATGCCAGTAATGCATCTCACGTTCGTAGCTTCGATGATTGGCTTCATTTCACGATGTTTTTCTTTTTGGGGGCGATACACTTTATTCTTATCAAATTGTTAAATCATGAACAACTTGAATGATAACTTCATGAACATATTTGAAATTAAGTGTGAAATAATCATGTAAAAATCGTATTTATTAGTTAACAGGAATGTCCTCCATGAATTTCGTTTCCACAAAACAAAACAAACACCGCTCGATGTGCTTGTCAGTGGCTTTATTTATTTTCGCAATTTTTTTGTTTTGAAGAGCGGATTAGAACAAATTACCAAATTTGACATAGTTATTAACATAAAAAAATAGAAAACAAAATCGAATATATAAAATTTGACGTGTCGTGTGCAAAAGGGGATACGGACGAAACGGCGACACGGCAAAACGGAAAAAAGATGTCGCCGTTTAATCCAAATGCGTCGCCGTTTTGTCAAGCAATTTTTGTGTAAAATTTCATTGAAAATGTGTTTCGCCGTTCTGTCCGACAATTTTTTGGGGTGTGTCGCCGTTCCGTCCAAAATGTCGCCGTTTTGGCTTGTCGCCGTTTTGCCGTGTCGCCGTTTTGTCTATAACCCTGCAAAAGGGAATTCCCTCCCGAATATTTGTGGAACAGAAAATACCCGCTCGAACTGGCCGTTTAACAACAAATTTGATCAAATCAATATATTCAACACTTTAAAGAGTCACTCCCCGACTTGTCGGGGGTCACATATGCCAAACTTTATCAAAAGTGTTATCTGATCGAGAAATATCGACCGTTGCAGAAAAGTATCATTTTAAAGCTCACCAACGTCCTAGTGACAACAGGATGGTTTAAAGTTGCGACAATGATGCGCGTCAATCAGTCAAAGGTTATTTTCGAAACTATCCATAAACTATCTATAGCAGTTGGATTGGCAGTCACTCGTTAGATGGGTTTTAAACTAGTAACCGTGTAAATTTGGCGTGTGAAATTGGCTTCCGCAAATATATTTGACTGTTTTAGGATTTTCATTGAAAACCAGTATTTATCATAAATAATTGCCATTTAGGGAATGCAAATGTGAAATTTTTTGATTTTATATAATAAATTATGCCATTTACAGTCGTATTAAAGTAAAACAACATGTGATTAAATTCGCAGAGTGGCAGCATCTAAATCTAAATCTCAATATGGATATTTCCTAATATTCCTATCTGATTAAAATACTAGCTGAATTAAGTTACAATAAAACAAACTTAATCATCTTTTAAAAATCCCCCCTCCAAAAAAAATTATCTTATTTATCTTTATGATTTTAACTCGGTTGTAATTTGAGTATCACAACTTGTCCTCATGCTCGCTAATCATATGTGCGGTATGCAATTTCAAAAACAGCTAAGAGTTACGTCCCTTTGAAAACAGGTGCTTGCAGACGAGTTTTTCGGTGGCAATCTTTAAAAACTGGTCAGGAATGGAAGAAATTAGCTTATATACAGGTTGGAATACAGATTAAAAACAATTATTTTATTGAGAGATATGATTAGATTCTTTTACACGTAAAAGTGTTACTCTGTCAGTGATCTGAATTGTTTGAAATCATTAGGATGGGCGACATGTGTGGAATAATCCAAAGTTGTACAAATAGACCAAGATTGGGGGACTCCCTAAAGTGAATGACGAATGAAATGGAATGACGAATGACAGGTATTATTTTTGTACAATGAAGTCTCCTTTGTCATTCCATTTGCTAAGAAACAGAATAACAGTTATAAATGAATGCTATCAAGGTGGAATGACAGACTTTGAAGACATGTTATCACTGACATCACCATAAGCAAATGGAATGACACTATATCTAGGTGGAATGACACTATATCTAGGTGGAATAACATACTTTAAAGACATGTTATCACTGACATCACCATAAGCAAATGGAATGACACTATATTTAGGTGGAATAACACTATATCTAGGTGGAATGACATACTTTGAAGACATGCTATCACTGACATCACCATAGGCAAATGGAATGACACTATATCTAGGTGGAATGACAAACTTTGAAGACAAGTTATCACTGATATCACCATAGGCAAATGGAATGACACTATATTTAGGTGGAATGACAGACTTTGAAGACATGTTATCACTGATATCACCATAGGCAAATGGAATGACACTATATTTAGGTGGAATGACAGACTTTGAAGACATGTTATCACTGATATCACCATAGGTAAATGGAATGAAACTATATTTAGGTGGAATGACACTATATCTAGGTGGAATGACAGACTTTGAAGACATGTTATCACTGATATCACCAAAGGCAAATGGAATGAAACTATATTTAGGTGGAATGACACTATATCTAGGTGGAATGACACTATATCTAGGTGGAATGACAGACTTTGAAGACATGTTATCACTGATATCACCATAGGCAAATGGAATGACACTATATCTAGGTGGAATGACACTATGTCTAGGTGGAATGACAGACTTTGAAGACATGTTATCACTGACATCACCATAGGCAAATTGAATGACACTATATCTAGGTGGAATGACAGACTTTGAAGACATGCTACCACTGATATCACCATCAGCAAATGGAATGACACTATAATATTAAGGTGGAATGACAGACTTTGAAGACATGTTATCACTGATATCACCATAAGCAAATGGAATGACACTATATTTAGGTGGAATGACACTATATCTAGGTGGAATGACAGACTTTGAAGACATGTTATCACTGACATCACCATAAGCAAATGGAATAACACTATATTTAGGTGGAATGACAAACTTTGAAGACATGTTATCACTGACATCACCATAAGCAAATGGAATGACACTATATTTAGGTGGAATGACACTATATCTAGGTGGAATGACACTATATCTAGGTGGAATGACAGACTTTGAAGACATGCTACCACTGATATCACCATAAGCAAATGGAATGACACTATATTTAGGTGGAATGACACTATGTCTAGGTGGAATGACACTATGTCTAGGTGGAATGACAGATTTTGAAGACATGCTACCACTGATATCACCATAAGCAAATGGAATGACACTATATTTAGGTGGAATGACACTATGTCTAGGTGGAATGACAGATTTTGAAGACATGCTACCACTGACATCACCATAAGCAAATGGAATAACACTATATTTAGATGGAATGACAAACTTTGAAGACATGTTATCACTGACATCACCATAAGCAAATGGAATGACACTATATTTAGGTGGAATGACACTATATTTAGGTGGAATGACACTATGTCTAGGTGGAATGACACTATGTCTAGGTGGAATGACAGATTTTGAAGACATGCTACCACTGATATCACCATAAGCAAATGGAATGACACTATATTTAGGTGGAATGACACTATGTCTAGGTGGAATGACACTATGTCTAGGTGGAATGACAGACTTTGAAGACATGCTACCACTGATATCACCATCAGCAAATGGAATGACACTATAATATTAAGGTGGAATGACAGACTTTCAAGACATGTTATCACTGATATCACCATAAGCAAATGGAATGACACTATATTTAGGTGGAATGACACTATATCTAGGTGGAATGACACTATATCTAGGTGGAATGACACTATATCTAGGTGGAATGACAGACTTTGAAGACATGTTATCACTGATATCACCATAGGCAAATGGAATGACACTATATCTAGGTGGAATGACACTATGTCTAGGTGGAATGACAGACTTTGAAGACATGTTATCACTGACATCACCATAGGCAAATTGAATGACACTATATCTAGGTGGAATGACAGACTTTGAAGACATGCTACCACTGATATCACCATCAGCAAATGGAATGACACTATAATATTAAGGTGGAATGACAGACTTTGAAGACATGTTATCACTGATATCACCATAAGCAAATGGAATGACACTATATTTAGGTGGAATGACACTATATCTAGGTGGAATGACAGACTTTGAAGACATGTTATCACTGACATCACCATAAGCAAATGGAATAACACTATATTTAGGTGGAATGACAAACTTTGAAGACATGTTATCACTGACATCACCATAAGCAAATGGAATGACACTATATTTAGGTGGAATGACACTATATCTAGGTGGAATGACACTATATCTAGGTGGAATGACAGACTTTGAAGACATGCTACCACTGATATCACCATAAGCAAATGGAATGACACTATATTTAGGTGGAATGACACTATGTCTAGGTGGAATGACACTATGTCTAGGTGGAATGACAGATTTTGAAGACATGCTACCACTGATATCACCATAAGCAAATGGAATGACACTATATTTAGGTGGAATGACACTATGTCTAGGTGGAATGACAGATTTTGAAGACATGCTACCACTGACATCACCATAAGCAAATGGAATAACACTATATTTAGATGGAATGACAAACTTTGAAGACATGTTATCACTGACATCACCATAAGCAAATGGAATGACACTATATTTAGGTGGAATGACACTATATTTAGGTGGAATGACACTATGTCTAGGTGGAATGACACTATGTCTAGGTGGAATGACAGATTTTGAAGACATGCTACCACTGATATCACCATAAGCAAATGGAATGACACTATATTTAGGTGGAATGACACTATGTCTAGGTGGAATGACACTATGTCTAGGTGGAATGACAGACTTTGAAGACATGCTACCACTGATATCACCATCAGCAAATGGAATGACACTATAATATTAAGGTGGAATGACAGACTTTCAAGACATGTTATCACTGATATCACCATAAGCAAATGGAATGACACTATATTTAGGTGGAATGACACTATATCTAGGTGGAATGACACTATATCTAGGTGGAATGACAGACTTTGAAGACATGTTATCACTGACATCACCATAAGCAAATGGAATAACACTATATTTAGATGGAATGACAAACTTTGAAGACATGTTATCACTGACATCACCATAAGCAAATGGAATGACACTATATTTAGGTGGAATGACACTATATCTAGGTGGAATGACACTATATCTAGGTGGAATGACAGACTTTGAAGACATGCTACCACTGATATCACCATCAACAAATGGAATGACACTATAATATTAAGGTGGAATGACAGACTTTGAAGACATGTTATCACTGATATCACCATAAGCAAATGGAATGACACTATATTTAGGTGGAATGACACTATATCTAGGTGGAATGACAGACTTTGAAGACATGCTACCACTGATATCACCATAAGCAAATGGAATGACACTATATTTAGGTGGAATGACACTATATCTAGGTGGAATGACAGACTTTGAAGACATGCTACCACTGATATCACCATAAGCAAATGGAATGACACTATATTTAGGTGGAATGACACTATGTCTAGGTGGAATGACACTATGTCTAGGTGGAATGACACTATGTCTAGGTGGAATGACAGACTTTGAAGACATGTTATCACTGACATCACCATAAGCAAATGGAATAACACTTTATTTAGGTGGAATGACAAACTTTGAAGACATGTTATCACTGACATCACCATAAGCAAATGGAATGACACTATATTTAGGTGGAATGACACTATATCTAGGTGGAATGACACTATATCTAGGTGGAATGACAGACTTTGAAGACATGCTACCACTGATATCACCATAAGCAAATGGAATGACACTATATTTAGGTGGAATGACACTATGTCTAGGTGGAATGACACTATGTCTAGGTGGAATGACAGACTTTGAAGACATGCTACCACTGATATCACCATCAGCAAATGGAATGACACTATAATATTAAGGTGGAATGACAGACTTTGAAGACATGTTATCACTGACATCACCATAAGCAAATGGAATAACACTATATTTAGGTGGAATGACAAACTTTGAAGACATGTTATCACTGACATCACCATAAGCAAATGGAATGACACTATATTTAGGTGGAATGACACTATATCTAGGTGGAATGACACTATATCTAGGTGGAATGACAGACTTTGAAGACATGCTACCACTGATATCACCATAAGCAAATGGAATGACACTATATTTAGGTGGAATGACACTATATCTAGGTGGAATGACAGACTTTGAAGACATGCTACCACTGATATCACCATAAGCAAATGGAATGACACTATATTAAGGTGGAATGACACTATGTCTAGGTGGAATGACACTATGTCTAGGTGGAATGACAGACTTTGAAGACATGCTACCACTGATATCACCATAAGCAAATGGAATGACACTATATTTAGGTGGAATGACAGACTTTGAAGACAAGTTATCACTGATATCACCGTAAGCAAATGGAATGACACTATATCTAGGTAGAGTGAAAGTCTTTGAAGACATGCTACCACTGATATCACCATGAGCAAATGGAATGACACTTTATCAAGGTGGAATGACAGACTTTGAAGACATGTTATCACTGATATCACCATAAGCAAATGGAATGACACTTTATCAAGGTGGAATGACAGACTTTGAAGACAAGTTATCACCAATCTCACCTTTAGGATATAAATTAATAATTGTTTTAGCTTGAATGACGCTATACTTTATTTTAACTCTATCTTGGCAGAATGACAGACTTTGATGATTACGTGGCTGTGAAATCAACTAGGTTAAGGAATGACACTATGTTTAGATGGAATGAAAGAGTTTGGTTACTTTATCTCACTGATATCAATCACCATTAGCAAATAGAATACACCTTAATCTAAAACAAATGACAGAATTTGAAGACTTTCTATCACTGATATCATCTCTGTAAAATGTAATAACACTTGTTTCAGAGATTATTTTAGACGCTTTATTGCCAGTGTCTCATAAGCCAACCTATGAGTGGATGTCGGTTTTTACTCATGTATATTTTATTATATGTATGTATATCTTTTTGTAACTGACCTGTGACACTTTAATAAAATATTTCTGTGTGTCTGTATGTTCAGATTTACTTACTAATAGGTGAAATATCATTTGAAGCCAAGTTATCACTCACATCATGTCTTGAAAATTGATTTTTACTTACCCTTACTGAAGAGCAAAGATATATCTCAGACACACTAGCACAGTGGTATCAAAGCCACATAAGTGAATAGATGTAAGTGCAATGGTCAGTCCTGACTAAGGCACCCATTCAACCTGGAAACATTTTGAATTGGCCCTCTATGGATCTAAGGTGGCCCAAATGTGGAAAAGACAAAAATGACATCGTCTCTGTTAACCATATCAACCTACAAGCCCTTGAGGGGAGACGTACCATTTTCAGAATGATTACATACAAAGAGAAAATATCACCAATAGTACAATTGCTGGAAAAAAGTTCCAACTTCCAAAAGTGACACCTACGAAAGGGAGAGGAATCAAATTGGAAAACAAGGGTCAAGTTGTTGACCTCTGATTGAAAAATTGTGAACATGCATAGGAACAACATGTATTGACACTTTTTCTTTTTAATAAAATTTTTCAAATTCACTTGAGAAGTTTGTTTCATTCTTTACATGAAGGGTAAACTTAATATCTTTATATGTACAATAATAATTGAAAAAATCTGCTTTTTTAACAGAATAACTGTCCTCATAAGAAATTGAAACGTAACAAAATAAAAATACCTAATTGAATTATAGGATGTATCAGGTACGTAAACTTATTTAATCTACCTTAAAAATTTATGATCTATTATGACCAATGAAGTTCTATCTTAAAGGTCAATAAATAATGACCTGATGTAAATTCTCTAATAAGTCACGTTGTTATTTTGATTATAAAACCATTGCTACAAAATTATTAATGATTACATGTCATGATAATCAAATAAGAACTGCTGTTATTTATATATAATTTTCACTCGTTACAGGCTGTGTCACTTGTGATACAAGTGTAGTAGAAAGTAAGTTTATACAACCTTTATTCCCAATTGGATCAATATCAAATTGGAAAAAAAACAGGACTTCAAATTAAAATAGTTATGTGTTTTGAAATCATTGGCTGTTTCTAAATAGCTTAAACCTTTCTTGTTCTCTGCTCGATTATTTGTTGTTTTATAGTTTTCAAAACTAGTTTTTCTGTAAGTTTGGTTATAAATATGATCTTGTTACTATATTTGATGACATACAGATGATATAAGTCAAGCAAAACAGACCATTTAACCTTTTTTTAGACAAGATTTCAAAGTAGTTTATAAGCATTTTAACTCATACAATTCATGGAATTGTAAAAAAAAAACCGGTTGTGTCCATTGGACATATCTGGTCCATATTACTGAAAAATCTAATCAAAAGCAGAAATGCTTTGTTTGCTTTGCGATTCAAATCAAAACGCCTACCAGTGTAAATGTTTTCACTGATCTCTTAAGTTGTTGAGAAAACATTTCAAAATATGTCTATCTAGCTTCTGATAATAATTTTAAAACTTTAACCTCTTGAACAAGTTTGGTTTAAATAAAAAAAATTGTACTTTTGCATTTTGCATTTACTTCTGTCAGTCATTTTTTATTACATGAAATAAATAAGCAATTTTATGTTTTAAGTAAATACATCATCCTCACATCACATTTCAGTTGACTTTAAAAGTTTTGGTTAAATTATTTTCAAATTTGAATGAATAAGTGTTTTGAGGACATCAGCCAAATAGTTTCCAGTGTTTTTGATAATTTTGAGAAGGTGGCCATAAGACAGTGGAATTAAAACCACAGGGATGTATAAGATACATCGTTGCTACATCAAAAAGTAAAGCTTTTTTATGGTATCGGAAATTGAGCAAAACAATTTGCTGCCCATTGGATATTACTGATTTTTGATTGACATTACACCAGTCAGAAGCTCCTCCCCCTTAGGATTGATGACCTTTTTTTTTTTTCATCTTCTATTACATATCAATATTATTTGATTAAATTAGTAATGTATTCAACTCAATCATCATATTGCAACTGATTGTCATAAGATTATGATATATATCATAACTTTTTCAAACTTTAAAATTAACATATGATTGTCATGACACTGTAGCTGAATACCCTCTTACTTTTTGCTTAATAAAAGTACTCTTTGATAGAAGTAACAATGTACTATTTTCAAAACAAGAACAATGTTGTTTAAAATTACTGAATCCATTGGCTGTAGTTACTCTTTGAAGTTCATTAGTTTGTGACACTTGATGTGATCACTGAACTATTAGGCAATCAAATCTTGCTATGAGAAGAAGGTTTTCCAAGCTTGGAACACAACCACTGACCTCCTATATGCGGCAAGAAGATCTATCTTCATGTCCAGTGCCACCAACTTTGATGCCAGATCTGAGGTTGACTATTGACGATGGATTGTGGTAAGTATTCTTTCAATTTGATATTATATTAGGCTTTAAAAGGATAGTCCTATTAGGATATTTTTGTGGAAATAAAATTCACTTGTACAAACTTCTTAATGAAGTTGTCAATTCTAAATCAACAATTTCTTTCTCCCAGTAACCTCTTTCAACTTGGTCGTGTTATTATCATGTACAAATGGTTTCATAAGCATAAACCTTCAATTTCTTTTCCACAATAAATACCTGATTGGACTTAAAGTGTTTGATAGGCTTTTGGCCTGTCATGTTTTTTTATTAAGATACCTTACCTTGTCTTTTGTAAAACTTCCTCGTAAAACTAGAGCCATTGGCTCTGTAGCTTATCATCTGCACTTTATTATAGATATGGTCAGGAGGGTCAATGTATTAGATATCATCAGCTAAGGAGTTTTTAACACAAGATTATGCTTTAAAGGACTTTAACTTCTTGACAAAAAATGAATTAATTTTTAGACTTTGGTCCATGTGGCCTTTATCAGGGATCCCACAATCACCAAGTTTATAAATCAGAATTCTCCGTATTACCGGTAAGAGTAAAATAAACAGCTTTCCAGTCCATTCGCTTGTTGAAAGATGGCCAAAATAGATTTATAATGAATGGAAACTGTGACCCTTATAATGGAATACAGATTCCACATCTCTATAAATCGCCATCCTCATCAGTCATCTTTTGCTTCTTGGAAGAAGAAGATGAAAACAAGCAGCGGACATGGTCGAGCTATATGCCCCGCAAATTGCACAACATGTAAAGGTTTTCCTTATCATATTGCTGATTAATTTTTGTTGACAAAATAAAACAATTTTTCCAGGATATGAAGGAAATTGTTCTAATCAAAAAAATAAATGATACCAACTTGTTCACTGTTGGGCATAATTCGAGTAAACTGACAAAATTAGAATCAAACAAATAAATTTATGTATTTTGATCTCCAAGATCCAATTTGATCATATGTAAACAAAAATATTTTCAAAATTGTTCTTCATGACACACCTTCAGATGATTATGTATCTTCAAATCAAATTTTATCAATATCTGATGATTAGTTTAGAAGTTGTGAGCCAGACAGGACTTGAAACAGTTTTTCAACAGAGTTCTCATTTTTTCACAAAAAAGGCAAAATTTTACAAAAATATTTTCAAAATTGTTCTTCATGACACACCTTCACATGATTATGTATCTCCATATCAAATTAGATCAATATGTGATGATTAGTTTAGAAGTTGTGAGCCGGACAGGACTTGAAACAGTTTTCCAACAGAGTCCTCATTTTTTGCCAAAAAATGCAAAAATTTTCTTCATGACACACCTTCAGATGATTATGTATCTTCATATCAAATGTGATCCAAATGTGATGATAAGTTAAGAAGTTGTGAGCCTGTCTGAATTTGTAACAGATTTCTTAAAAATATACCCCCTTTTCTCCAAAATTCCTTAATATTTTATGTAGATTTTAAGAAGATTGTTACTCATGACACATTATTACATGATTCTTCATTTCCATGACCAATTTGATTTGAAATGGTTCATTAGTTACAAAGTTATGAGCCGGACACAAAGTGTAACGGACGGAACCCATTTTAATACCCCTTTGTTTTTGCGGTTGGTAATAAGTTTTTAAGAGTGGAGCCCTTGTGGCGTAATAAGGGATCAGGAGACATATGAACTCAATGCCAGGTGCTGAACACCATGTCAGAAGCCATTTTTTTGTGGTACAAGTAGCTTTAAATAAATGACCGCCCAGAACCGGGGCTAATGTGGGAACTATTTTACCTGTAAAAATAAATATTTACTTGTAAAAGATATAGTTAATCTGTGTATTTCGTTATCAAATGCATACTTAAACAAATCTAAATGCTTCTTCCTAATAACATTTATAGACAATATGTGTATATACTGAAATTTTAAGCCCTTTATTACTTCTATCTTCAATGGCTTAAATGTAAATATGACATAACAAAAAGAATTTAAAGAACAGTGAAAATTATTTTAGTAAGAATTGAAATTGATTTTGACATCAATCTTCATAAAAAGAAGTAGAATATTATATTTCGGGATCACATTTGAAACCATCCAATCAAATAACATTTAGGAGTGATCATATTTTCACATAGGACATGGGATACAGACATTCCCATTCTGGCTACAATTTTAACATGAGTACTGTAAAGAGAATGATTTAAAAAAACATATTAAAATATAGGTTCGCCGCACTTCATGAAAGTGATCATTTAAGTAAATATCTATCTCAATCTGCACAGAAAGGGCAATACATTAATGTTTAAAAATAGAGCCATTGGCTCTGTAGCTCATCAGGCATCATATCAAGTTTGCTTTATACAGGCCAGATGAGCTAAAAATGAAACTGATGTTACCTATTGCAAGAAAACCTATAAAAAAATTACAAAACAAATTAATCATATAATGTAACGATTTCGGAATAAATTTCCTTACCCAAATGATTTATTATTATTCAACACTTTCTAGATCGCCAATATTAGACAGTGAAATAAGTCCACACTAAAATATCCAAGGAGAAATAAATTTGCCATAGACTGTCATCTAATGGAGAAAATAAGTTTTTAAGGTTGTGACCCCTGTGACCCTAATTAGGGTCATGGGGTCACGAAATCTACAGTTTAGAATCCCCATTGACCAAGGAGTCTGCACATATAATTTTTAACTCTCTAGTACTTTTAGAACTGGAGAAGAAGATGTAAATAGGTTTTTAAGGTTGTGACCCCTGTGACCCAATTTGGGGTCACAGGGTCACCAAAGTTACAAATTAGAATCTCCATATGCTAAGGTACCTGTACACAAAATTTCAGCTCTCTAATGTGTATGGTTCATGAGGAGAATTAAGCCAAAAGTGTCAAAAGTTTACGGACGGACGACGGCCGGACGCCGGACGACAGGCCATGCCATAAGCCCATCTGGACTTTCAGTCCTGATGAGCTAAAAATAGAGCCAGTGGCTCTGTAGCTCATCAGGTTTCATATCAATTTTGCTTTAGATTGTGGCAAATGTGAAATTAGGTTAAAGGGTGTGGCCCCTGAGGCCCTTATTAGGGACCACAGGGCCACAAAAGCTATCAATCATTCTTCTCACTAGTCAAAGAGTATATTCACAAGGTTTCAGCTTTCTAGGGCTTTTGCCCCTGGAGAAGAAGATGAAAATAGGATTTAAGGGCATGGTCCCTCTGGCCCTTGATAGGGACCACAGGGCCACCAAAGCTACAATTTATAATCCTCACTAGTCCAGGAATCTGTACACAAAGTTTCAGCTATCTAGGCCGTATGGTTCTGGAGAAGAAGTCGAAATTCCACAAAGTTTACGGATGGACGGACGGACGGACGCCGGACACCATGCCATGCCATAAGCCCATCGGGCCTTACAGACCAGATAAGCTAAAAAGGGCAAAATATGCCTAGGGGAAACACTAAAAGCATCATGTTCTATCTGTTTTTTAAGTAATCCAAAATAGTATTTGAACAAAAGATATATTTTATGTCTCATATTGTACCATTCAAACTGGTAAATATACATTGATTAATAAGAGCAGCATATGATGAAACATTATTAATTTGACACACTTTATTCAAACACATTTTTTGTGAAACAAAGTTTTTAATATAATGATTGTGAAAAATCAAGAATACAATTTGGTTCTATCATATGTACACAAATTAAGTAAGGTACTTAACAAAATTATCTAGCATATTATATATCATTTCATTACAGTGTGTCATTCTCAACCGTTTTGAAAAATATGATAATCATAAAACTACCTGAAGTTATGATACGTCACTGTGAACTGTTACTATCAGATTGCAGATGATATGGTTGACCATTTCAGCTTGTTTTAATTGATTTATTTAAGAATTCCATAGTAATTTTAACATTACAATTTTATTCTTTATCTTTCATACTATAGGATTGGTTTTAACAACAATCTTGATAACTTTATGTTAACTCACTTTTATTCTGAAAATAGCTCAAACAATTTATCCAATTAAGCAAACCAAGTCTGATTCACAATTGACATAATTGTGAAAATTATTTTTGATTAACAATAAGAAAATTACAATATTTCATAAAATATTGTTAATATGAAGTATCTATTTATATTTCAGGTGACAGATGGTCAGCTCGCACCCCAGCACCATTCCTTACTAAAGTTGAACTTGAATATACACTGAATCAAGTGGAAAGACTCTTGAAAGAAGCCCAAGAGAAGCATAAAGACAACATCATTGATGAGCCACCTGTGACACCAGTTGGTGGGGATGTGTATCTATACAAGGCTAAACCAAGAAATGACGCAGAAAGATCTGATTTCAAATACGATCAATATCGGTGGATTTCAAAGGGTTCGAACAACCATTCCAACAGAAGGAAGAAATCCAACGTTTTGAAAAAGTACTTTTACATAAAGGACCCCAATGGACGAGGAAAAGATTCTCTGACAGGTTTTAAAAGACATGTTTTTAGCCTACTTGATCCACAGGGTGACAATAGTAAAGATCTGTATTTGATACATTACATTGGGGACTCTACACTGGCCAAGAATGTTCCACATGGAAATTCGAAGTCTAACACGAGGGTTTTCATCCCAACAAAACGGAGTGTCAACACAGATGTGCTGGACAAAGCAGATTTCAGGAAAACACCTCACCAACTATATAAGCACCTACATGAAAGTTCAAGAGGTTGCACTGCATCGATACCAGTTGCCTGTCCACGTGATGCAAAACAAGTAGAAAATATTTTAACAAAGGCAAGGTCTGAAAACAGACTCTGCAATGACGAACTATTCAGTTTGTATGAGTTAGCCCTACACACAAATGTCATAAAAAGAATAACTCTGTGGCCAAATCTTTTAGTCTATGTTGGTCATGATTGTTCCATTGAACTTGCCAGAGAACTAATCAAGTTGAATAAGAAAGACAAGTCTCTACCACAACTCCTTTCTTATGATACAACTTTCAATCTCGGAGATTTTTATGTTTCACCTCTAGTCATGCGAAATGTACTCATGGAAGGAGATCCAATTTTTCCTGTCATGTTTCTCTTACATGAGAGAAAATTTGAGAAGGACCATGACGACTTTCTCACTGAGGCCTTGCAGCTAATACAAGGTGAATGTTTCCCTAACATTCCAATTGTAACTGACAGGGAGAAAGGAATAATGGGACCCCTTCAGGTCAAGTTCAAGGGTCTAACAAACATCCTTTGCCGGAATCACCTTCTCAAAGATATTGAAATGTGGTGCAAAAAGAAAGGAGGTGGCAAGGATGACATAAAAGTCCTAAAAGATCATGTTGAACAGCTCTTGGACTGTGCCACAATAGAAGACTTCAGACAATCTTATGAAGAACTACAGAAGTCTTGGACTCAAGGATTCCATGACTATGTGGAAAATACTTTAAAGGATGATATGATTAATCATGCCTGCAGGTTTGTGACATCTGTTTATCCTGCATTTTCTGGAGGAATTACTGCAACCAACAACATCAGTGAGTCCTTCAATAGAGTTCTCAAGGAGGAAGCAAGTTGGAAGGAGTGGCCCATAGATACTATGGTACTAATGTTGTATTATATGCAGATTTTTTATGCATATGAGTTTCAACGTGGAGAACGTGGCCTTGGAAATTGGCATTTGAAAGAAAAATTCAAGGAGAAAACCAACATTATTCAATTAACAGACATTCCAAAATTTAGGTCTCTTAAAGACATTGTTGCAACAATCAAAGAAGACCATGTGATTTCCAAGGGAATTGAGAAAGGCGCTACTCATAGAATGACTCAAAAGGCTATGGCAAAAATGTGTGTTGAAAATGGGCATATAGGATTTTCTGCTCAAACATCCACATTTACAGTCCTTAATGTTGATGGCAAAGGTGCCCAAGCAGTCCGCTTGTTCCCGCAACCATCAACCTGTTCATGCCGTTCCACAGGTCTATGTTACCACATATTGGCAGTGAATATGGCAGTGGGAATAGTAAGCACAGAAGATAAAAGAATGTACAGTCTCTCCACAATGAAGAGGAGAAAGCGTGGCCCCGAAACCAAATCAGGGAGGAAAAAAGCACGGACACATGATTATGATTACACAGTGAATCCAGCGCCAGACTCAATTCTTGTGTTAGAAGCTGATGGGGCTGATGGAACCACTGTTACTTCCTCACCATTTAGGCTGTCAAGACACCTAAAGAAAATGGATCAGTCACCAATACAAGTTAACATTACTCCACCCATGTATGAAGGTGGAGAAAGCTTTCAAGCTGACAGTCCAAAAAGCCAAAGTAAGCATATGCCAGAGAGAGACAGACACCCATGGGAAAAGGATATTGCTCCTGTGTTGTTTCAGCTACAGCACTGTTTGAACACGGCCCCTGAATACATAAAAAATGCTCTTATGACTCTGAATCCTGGAAAATGGTTATGCAGCGATGCCATTGATGAGAGCATACAAGGAATGTTGACATCCTCGTCAAGCCATGATGTTTGTCTGCTGTGTCCGACATACATTTACCAGTCTGTCGCGATGGATTCCTATGACATAGCATTTACCTATCTCAAGAGAAATGATGCTTTGAATAAAGACTTGCTTATTATTCCTCTTAATTTAGACCCCAGAGGTAAGGGAACACATTGGTGTCTTGGGATTGCCAATTTTAGATCAAAACAGATTTGGATTTTTGATTCTCTATCATCAGAAGGAAATGAAGGATCCCTCTTCATTTTCAGCAACCTTTTGTGGATTGTTGAAGCATCACATGAAATCGCAAGAACATCATTTCACAGCTCACAATGGAGATGCATTTTCTCAACAGATACATCAAAGCAGCCAAATGGATTTGATTGTGGGGTTTACACCATTCTGAACGCTTACAGCTTGATAACCAAGACCCCTTACTCTGGCATTTGCAGCAACACTGTTCGAGACTGGTTGAAAGTAATCATTCTCACAGCCCATGACAACAAACGACTGCTACCAGAATGTCCTAAACCAAGGTCAAGAAGGAAACAAATATGGACAACATCAAAAATCTCTCCACAGACTCTGGCTTTCGAAGAAGAGCCCCTCCAAGCAGTACTTCTTCAGACTATCAATGACCTCAACCTGAGCAAAAATTGGTCACAATGTGCATCTTCCACATGTTCTGGAGATTTCCCTTCATCTGCAGTTCAAATCCTTTGCTGTAAATGTCGTCTTTGGTTTCATACCAAATGTGTTGGCCTGAACAAGATACCTATGTTTTCTAAATACCACTACTGTGTAAAATGCAAGGCATGAATCAACACTGATGACAATGATGACTATAACTTAGTGTCCAATATTGTTTGGAGGGGATGTAAAAAACATCTTTGAGTTTTAAAGACAGTCTTGCTTCTGCAATCAATTATGTTTTAAAAACCTGGTGGGTGTCCATGCCTAACACCTATAATGTCCCTCTCCCATTCTTGCCCGTAATTTATTGCAGATAGTAACACATGTTTTCCTCATACTCTGAGGTCGTTTGTCGGTGTTATAATTGTGACCATGTCAACAACTGTTATATTTCTCTGTAAATAGATATAATAACACTGATAGCTGATATTGCAATGGTCCAGTATCTATAGTACACTGATATGACAGTAGTCAGTGTAGATAGTACACTGATATGATGGTAGACAATGTAGATAGTACACTGATATGACAGTAGACAGTGTACATAGTACACTGATATGACAGTAGACAGTGTACATAGTACACTGATATGATGGTAGACAATGTAGATAGTACACTGATATGACAGTAGACAGTGTACATAGTACACTGATATGACAGTAGACATTGTAGATAGTACACTGATATGACAGTAGACATTGTAGATAGTACACTGATATGATGGTAGACAATGTAGATAGTACACTGATATGACAGTAGACAGTGTACATAGTACACTGATATGACAGTAGACATTGTAGATAGTACACTGATATGACAGTAGACATTGTAGATAGTACACTGATATGACAGTAGACAGTGTACATAGTACACTGATATGACAGTAGACAATGTAGATAGTACACTAATATGACAGTAGACAGTGTACATAGTACACTGATATGACAGTAGACAGTGTACATAGTACACTGATATGACAGTAGACAGTGTACATAGTACACTGATATGACAGTAGACAATGTACATAGTACACTGATATGACAGTAGACAGTGTACATAGTACACTGATATGACAGTAGACATTGTAGATAGTACACTGATATGACAGTAGACATTGTAGATAGTACACTGATATGACAGTAGTCAGTGTAGATAGTACACTGATATGACAGTAGACATTGTAGATAGCACACTGATACGACAGAGATACAACAGTAGTTTAGCATATTGTTTGAGGTTTACCAGATGAACAACAATTGTCACCACTGTGTATTTCATACAAGACAAAACTAACTGTATGACCCTCACCATATAGATTTCTGCTTAACAGTTAAGGCATAAACTAGAAATGGGTGAAATTGATTTTCAATTGCATTCTTTTTCCAGTGTTGATATTTTCATTTCAGATCTACTGTCATATGCACATTTAGGGCTCAAAATTGACTTTTCACAATATTTAATTTTTTGTCATTTTATCCAATTTTGAGAGGGATATTTTTTCTTTTATTCTTTTTATTTAAATAGGAAATACGTAGATATATGACAGTTAGATTTATGTTCATAAGAAACAATGTGGAAGTATTAAAAAAAGGTAATGTGTCCAAATATATCATGTTGAGTTTGGGTTAGGGTTATTGAATTTTCAGACTTTTAGAAACCTCATTTTACAATAAATTCAAAACACTCCCTAACTCTGTCTTTCAAACTCTAAAGATTTCTAATGTAAAAGATATCAACAAAAAATTATTGATTAAGAGCTAGAAAGGCAGGGAAATAAGTTATGCATTTTTGAGCATTAAACCAACCATGTTTTATAAACATAGATACTTCAATATCTCAAAAGCTATGAGAGATAATTTTACAAAACACCTAGGCAACAGCGTTCTCTAAAAAATAAAATTACACAAGTAACATTATTGTATATATTTTTTTAAATACATTCGAATTGAATAGTACCTTTTATGGATTGGTACCGATCCTCAATTTCTTATTTCAATCAATTGCAAAACAGAAACACATTCTGCACTATATTGATACTTTTCCAATTTAAGATTTTGAATGATTTTGACTAAATAACAGCAATAACATAAACAATCTTTGTTCAGCTATCTGCTGTGTTGGAAAGGGAGTACATATGACTGGTTGTGAGAATAAAATTAATACATGTACAGATTTTCAAAACTGGATTTTTTTCATTTTCTTTCACTTTCTGTCTAAAAATGTCTTTTAGGTTGTGTTTTTTCATTTTTTGATTAAAATTGTTATTTTTTAATGATCGATACATTGGGTATTTTAAAAAGTGTGTCGGAAATGTTTCTTATTGTTTCTATATTGCAATATACTGTCAATCCTTAGTACTTTTGTGATGTACCTATTACAGAAATAATACCTCTATGGCTAAGAGAAAGTTGATTGTCAAAGTATGGGACAAAGCCAAAGGGGAAGTCTTGAAGACCATGTATTGTCTTGTCATTCCTAATTTCATCACTTTGTTCAGCAGGCCTTGTTAAGCTTTTGGCCTAGAATCTTTAATCATAGACTTTTTGGTCAATGAGGTAGATAATTAGGAAGATCAATATGAAACCAACCCTTCTATGTTCTAGCTGAAAACTTGCATTCACAATTCCTGGTATATTTGGATTATTTAGGAGATGTCATAACCCTCTAAGACTGTAACCATTGTATTTTCTCATTTACACAATATTTTAACCACATGATGATTAACCCAGGTCACAAAATTAAATTCATATGACTTCTAAAATTTATAGAGCAAACGCCAAGGCTAGATAATTACAACATTAATATAATTTGTGAAAAATAATCTGTCATTCCCGTCAATCGTTTGTTATTGTCTAAATATTTTACCAGAGGTATTACCACCTGATAATTATAATGTGCTTATTTCTTGAATAAATTCAAAGTTATTATTACAATGTATTGTTGTTATTAAAGTTTTCAGATAACATGCTGTTTTTAGTGGTTTATTTGTTATATGAATATATATCTAAAACTCAAAATTGCCAGAGATAACCATCATTCAAAGAAATCAAATTTATGTGGAAATTTATATCAAGTAGAAATTTGTGGAAGTTTTAAATACTGTTGTAATTTTCAAAACACTGATTTTTTTCCAGATAAGGCAACATAATCTAGTGACACACAAAAACAATTGCCTGAATAAAGCCTTCTTACAAGATAAAACCAATTAACCTTTGGCTCTGTTTTTTGTATTAACAACAGTGTTGTTCCTAGAAGGGGGCCCTGGGGAAATTTGCCCACCTTTTTGGCTTGGTGTCCCTTAGAATTTGGAGAAGTAGGATACCTCTACCATTACAAGGGGTCAGAATAGGCCAAAATGACCCCCTCACTTGATCAGCCAGGAACAACACTGAACAATATATACATGTATAACAGTTTATATCCTATAGCAATTGAAGAATAATTTCACCTAAACAATTATATACATTTCATTTTTCGATTTATGCTAACTTTGTCTACAAAAGTGTCAGTTAACATGGTATGATAATAATTTTTTTATTGAATTAAGGCACTTAACATAAACAGCCAACAACATCAACTTATGTTAAAGGAACAGTGTCATCCAATTTCTATGTATTGTCATTCCCCTTAAACAAGTGTCATTCAATATCCTAATGATGAGATCTTTGACATATTTAGGTCTTCATGGGAAATTATAAACTTAAAGAAGCATCACTTCATTTTCCAGGGGTAATATCAGTGATAACTTGGCGTTCCATTTGCTAAAGGTGATATCAGTGCTTTAACCTCTTAAAAGTCTGTCATTCCACCTAAATATAGCGTAATTCCAGGTAAAATAAGAATAACATCATTTCCCAGAGGTGATATTGTTGATATCTTGTCTTCAAAGTGTGTCATTCCACCTAAAAATAGTGTCATTTCACTTGCTACTGGTGATATCAGTGCTCTAACGTCTTTAAAGTCTGTCGTTCCACCTAAATATAGTGTCATTCCAGCTAAAATAAACATAACATCATTTCTCAGAGGATATATCAATAATCAAAGATTAATTGTCTTCTAAGTCTGTCATTTCACCTAAATATATAGAGAATCTCACCCAAGTGTCTTCGGATATCAAATATATCAACACAAGTTGATAAAAGTAACAAATATCCAAGGCTTGCCGAGGATTTGTTACTTTTATCAATGAGTGTTGATATATCTGATAGCAGAAGACACAATGATGAGATTCTATTTATCATCCAAAATCATTTATCATCACATTTGCATGAAAAATGTTAAACTTTGAACACTGCTTTAGATCTAAAACTCTTAATGTCATAGCATTGTGACGTCATAGTGTTTATAACGTCATGGCATTGTGACGTCACAGCATTGTGACGTCATTTCTGATGATGAAAAACTTTTGTGATGTCATAGATTTTCTGATTACAGGGCATTGTTCAAAATGTACTGTCAAAGCGAACCTAGGAGACATCGCTATATCTTCCACAAGTGATATCTCCTGTGAAACACAGTTTTGGATGATAAAGTGTCATTCCAGCTAAAATAAGCATAATATCATTTCCCAGAGGTAATATCAGAGATAACGTGTCTTAAAAGCATGTTATTCCACCTAAAGACAGTGTCATTCCAGCTAAAACAAACTTCATTTCAATTCCCAGAGGTGATTTCAATGATAACTTGTATTTAAGGTCTCTCATTTCACCAAAATGTAGTGTCAGTCTAGCAAAAATAAGCAAAATATCATTTTCCAGTGGTGATATCAGTGATAACATGTCATCAAAGTCTGTCATTCCGCCAAGATATAGTGTCATTCCATTTGCTTATGGTGATATCAGTGATAACTTGTCTTCAAAGTCTGTCATTCCACCTAGACATAGTGTCATTCCACCTTTATATAGTGTCATTGCATTTGCTTATGGTGATATCAGTGGTAGCATGTCTTCAAAGTTTGTCATTCCACCTAGACATAGTGTCATTCCACCTAAATATAGTGTCATTCCATTTGCTTATGGTGATATCAGTGATAACTTGTCTTCAAAGTCTGTCATTCCACCTAGATATAGTGTCATTCCACCTTGATAAAGTGTCATTCCATTTGCTTATGGTGATATCAGTGGTAACATGTCTTCAAAGTCTGTCATTCCACCTTAATATAGTGTCATTCCATTTGCTTACGGTGATATCAGTGATAACTTGTCTTTAAAGTCTGTCATTCCACCTAGATATAGTGTCATTCCATTTGCTTATGGTGATATCAGTGATAACATGTCTTCAAAGTCTGTCATTCCACCTAAATATAGTGTCATTCCATTTGCTTATGGTGATATCAGTGATAACTTGTCTTCAAAGTCTGTCATTCCACCTAAATATAGTGTCATTCCATTTGATTATGGTGATATCAGTGATAACATGTCTTCAAAGTCTGTCATTCCACCTAAATATAGTGTCATTCCATTTGCTTATGGTGATATCAGTGATAACATGTCTTCAAAGTCTGTCATTCCACCTAGACATAGTGTCATTCCACCTAAATATAGTGTCATTCCATTTGCTTATGGTGATATCAGTGGTAGCATGTCTTCAAAGTCTGTCATTCCACCTTAATATAGTGTTATTCCATTTGCTTACGGTGATATCAGTGATAACTTGTCTTCAAAGTCTGTCATTCCACCTAGATATAGTGTCATTCCACCTAAATATAGTGTCATTCCATTTGCTTATGGTGATATCAGTAATAACATGTCTTCAAAGTCTGTCATTCCATCTAGACATAGTGTCATTCCATTTGCTTATGGTGATATCAGTGATAACATGTCTTCAAAGTCTGTCATTCCACCTAAATATAGTGTCATTCCATTTGCTTATGGTGATATCAGTAATAACATGTCTTCAAAGTCTGTCATTCCACCTTGATAAAGTGTCATTCCATTTGCTTATGGTGATATCAGTGGTAACTTGTCTTTAAAGTCTGTCATTCCACCTAGAAATAGTGTCATTCCACCTAAATATAGTGTCATTCCATTTGCTTATGGTGATGTCAGTGATAACATGTCTTCAAAGTCTGTCATTCCACCTAAATATAGTGTCATTCCATTTGCTTATGGTGATATCAGTAATAACATGTCTTCAAAGTCTGTCATTCCACCTTGATAAAGTGTCATTCCATTTGCTTATGGTGATATCAGTGGTAACATGTCTTCAAAGTCTGTCATTCCACCTTAATATAGTGTCATTCCATTTGCTTACGGTGATATCAGTGATAACTTGTCTTTAAAGTCTGTCATTCCACCTAGATATAGTGTCATTCCATTTGCTTATGGTGATATCAGTGATAACATGTCTTCAAAGTCTGTCATTCCACCTTAATATAGTGTTATTCCATTTGCTTATGGTGATATCAGTAATAACATGTCTTCAAAGTCTGTCATTCCACCTTGATAAAGTGTCATTCCATATAAATTTGCTTATGATGATGTCAGTGATAACATGTCTTCAAAGTCTGTCATTCCACCTAAATATAGTGATATTCCATTTGCTTACGGTGATATCAGTGATAACATGTCTTCAAAGTCTGTCATTCCACCTTGATAGAGTGTCATTCCATATAAATTTGCTTATGGTGATGTCAGTGATAACATGTCTTCAAAGTCTGTCATTCCACCTTAATATAGTGTTATTCCATTTGCTTACGGTGATATCAGTGATAACTTGTCTTTAAAGTCTGTCATTCCACCTAGAAATAGTGTCATTCCACCTAAATATAGTGTCATTCCATTTGCTTATGGTGATGTCAGTGATAACATGTCTTCAAAGTCTGTCATTCCACCTAGATATAGTGTCATTCCATTTGCTTATGGTGATATCAGTGATAACATGTCTTCAAAGTCTGTCATTCCACCTTGATATAGTGTCATTCCATTTACCTATGGTGATATCAGTGAGAACATGTCTTCAAAGTCTGTCATTCCACCTAGATATAGTGTCATTCCATCTAGATATAGTGTCATTCCATTTGCCTATGGTGATATCAGTGATAACTTGTCTTCAAAGTCTGTCATTCCACCTTAATATAGTGTCATTCCATTTACCTATGGTGATATAAGAGATAACATGTCCTAAAATTACCATTTCATTTGCTAATTGAGTTTTCAGTTTCATTAAATCTTCAAAGATTAAGCTGTCATTCCAGCTGAAACAAGTATCAATTCATTTACCAGAGGTGATATCAGTGATAAATTTTTTTATAAATTATCATTTCAGCCAAATACGTTGTTGCAAGACTTTAAAAAGATTGAAAGTATTCATTTATAACTGTTATTCTGTTTCTTAGCAAATGGAATGACAAGGGAGACTTCTTTGTACAAAAATAATACCTGTCATTCGTCATTCCATTTCATTCGTCATTCACTTTAGGGAGTCCCCAAGATTGTATGTCTATGAATTTTGTTGACTTGTTCTTGGATGAAAGGCTCTGTTCAGCAGCCATTTCGAGAAAAATGCGTAGAGCAATGTGAAAATGCAAAAAAAAAAATAAATAAATAAATAAATAAAGTGTCGACATTGTTTTTGAGTTGAAAGTTAGGGCTCAAGGCTAAAAATTCCAAATGGTATGTGGAGCGGGCATTACTCGGACACTTTACGCTCACAACAACAAAACTCTCAAGTTTAGTGAAAGAATTAATTATATGGACATTTTATAAACCCTGCTCTATCGTTATAAATCAGCGTAAAACGTATTTGCCTTGATAAGTTAGCATGCACATCGAGATGTTTTATTACCTTAGTTTATGAAAGTTAGGAAAATTGCAAGATTCTTTAGATAGTCAACATTAGCAGTGTTTGAAATAGCCTTATTTGCCGGTGAAGCCAGAAAAATTTCACAAAGATTAATAGAAAATTGCACCAGAGGCCAGAAAAAGACCATGTTCGCATATGTACCAGACATGAATTCTTTTCAAAAAGTTAGCAAAAGACCCCACTTCACCCCTAGATCTAACCACATACCAAATATATTTAAAAAATATTTAATAGTTTTTGAGCTAAGCCCCAATAATGGACCTACCCGAATATTCACTAATAGTTTCATTTATTTTCCATTATGACTCATGAACTAACAACTCAAATGTCAAAATTGATGCCAATAGAAATGCATTTGTAATGTACTGTAAAGTGTTTTGTTTCTTTTTCATTCCTCGGGTATCCAGACGCTATAGCATGGTAAGTTTTTTTTAATTTGCAATTGGTAAAAGACAATTGTATTTGACTTTGCTACTTCTAATTTGGTGGATTTTGATATTTGTAGAATTTGTAGCTGCTGATTTCTGACTAAACACAATTTCTTTTGGATATGGACTACAGTGACCAATCTATAGATTTGACTTGCTAAGTCGCTACCACAAATTCTTGTGAGTTTTAGCAGATTTAAAGTAGTACTCCAATATCACAAGTAAGCAAATAGTATCACACAAAAGACTTTGCATCCTAGGAGTCACAGCAAATATCCTTTCTGAATTTTTAGTATTTGAAGCAGGACTCCGGGTAAATGTATCACTGCTTACGTATATGTTTAACATTACAATATACTTGACATTTCAGAATCTCATGCTAATTTTTTTCAATGGTATAGTTTAAAGCAGACCCTGCAGGAAGGGCAAAAGGACTCCAATGTTGATATTCAGTTGATGCTGCGGAACATCCAGAGATGTCAGGAGACAGTGGACAGGCTCAAACTCTCTCAGCAGGACCAGTTCTTCTCGGTTAGAATTACTTGTCTGATTTAATTCATTTTGATTGATTCAAA
Source organism: Steromphala cineraria (assembly GCA_916613615.1). Taxonomy (NCBI): domain Eukaryota; kingdom Metazoa; phylum Mollusca; class Gastropoda; order Trochida; family Trochidae; genus Steromphala; species Steromphala cineraria. Next base: position 17,618,858 of record OU744734.1, read on the forward strand.
TGTGAAAATTTTCTAGACAATTAATGAAGCAACAGGATGTCAATATAAGCCATTTTCAGCTAAAATGCATTGATTTACTTATACAATACTAGGAAAATCTTTTCTTGACAAATACATTGCTTATCTCGTCTTGCAGGGTAAAAACATTATTCTTACTCTCCAGTTGAAGATATTGCTGTTTAATAAATATACCATGTTATTACACACATGAAAATCGCGCACTGACCGAATGATGTAACTAAGGATGTAACTAAGCCAGTAATAAATAAAATACTAAACTTGGTCCAGTTTCATAACATTTTTATGAAACTTGTGAATGGTATAGGTATTTAACTCGCTTTCACTCGTAAAATACCAACCCCATATATTATGAAATGAGACGTCCTCTAGTATTCTTTAAATATCATCACTTGTTTCACTCACTTGATGACATAAACATGGATATCAAGGATATATCCGTGTTGTAATACTTACCGATGACTTACTTTTTGTAATAACATCTTGCATGAGAATATAAATAAATTTTTGACCCTACTTTTTCAGTCAGCTCTTGAGAAATTAGGGAAGAGTTTAACATCCCAGGGAGATATCCTCATCAGGAAGATATCTCAGCTGAACAATATCCATGGCAACCTACTTCCTGCAGCCCCTGAAACACCAGCAGCAACTTCATCTACACCAGGTTTGAAAAAATTATTTGTGTATCTATAGAACACCTAGATTTACATGTAAACAGCCTCTTAATTTCCTACAAAGACCTTAATCTCTTAAATTAAATTAACCTATTTGTAAATACATTCTTTTGATCACAAGCATATCAACCAGAGTTGATAGAAAATATTTTTGCCAGTATCAGGGATCACTTTGGACAGGGATTTGGGGATATTTACCCATTGATGTATCCAGATATCCCATTATCAATACTAATGAGGGGAGAAAGTCTCATTGCAAAAATCAAAACTATTTTTTTTTCTTATCAAACATCCCGTTGCTTTCTCTGAAAATCCCACTATATTACTATTATTAGGCCAATGGAAGATTTTTCTCCCTTTCATACTTTGAACTAGGGTGATCCCTGCAGTATTGTCTAGTTTTAATTCATGTGTTCTCAGAAGTAGAGTAACAGCTAAATTTTAACCTTTTAGGGTATGTATGTATCTCTTTCAAGTTGTTTTGGTAATTGTTTTTGGTCCATTCAATATGCAACTTAAGTTTTCATTGCAAATTAAAATGTCCTCTTAATCTTTATCTTGCTGTCTTTTTGAATATCTTTTATTCTATTAATAACATTCAAGAAAATAACAAATATTGGGAAAAGAGAAAATGATCTACACAAGGAATTGTCTCTGTAAACATTTTGTTGAAATCTTTATGGAATATGAGTTTTTATAAACAATATATTACATGATTGATTTTTTTATTTTTTTTTATTTTTAAAAAAATTATTTTTACATGATTGATGATCATTTGCAGCAAACAACGATGGGGGATCATCAGACTCACAGAACTGTCAAAAGCGTGAGCGTCGATCAGCCATCGAGGACACAATCCTGGTGAGCAGAAGCATCAAGTTCTCTGATGTTGCAGGGCTCACAGAGGCAAAACAGGCACTGACAGAGGCCATTGTCATGCCTCTACATTACCCTCATCTCTTCACAGGTATGTAATGTTTTTCCTAGGTGATCCTTTTGACTATTTTGAGCTATTGGTATCCTTTGCAATGGTAGAAGTATCCTACTGCTCAAAGTTTAAGGGGACACCAAGCAAAATGGGTGGGCATATTTCCCAAGGACCCCCTCTAGGAACATCACTTGGTATATCATTATGGTAATAATAGTCTTTTCATTTAGGGCATTTATTTATGTATATTGCATTCTCAAAGTGCTTAGTGACATATTTGCCATATGTTTTTTTAGATGATTTTGAAGAATTACATAACCGAAACTCTTAATGAAAATAGGACTACTGCATAGATCTAACATTTTCAAAAGGAAAATTCATCATATTGTCATGCCACTGCACTACCCTCATCTCTTCACAGGTAATGAATAATAAATCATAATATAGATGATAATAGTCTTTACATTTAACGCATTTATTCATGCACATGTCATACTCAAAGTGACATACTGTTACATGTATTGGCAATATATATTTTTTCTAGATGCCTTTGAAGAATTACATATCAATATCTTATAATGAACATAACCATGTTGCTACTGCATTATAGATCTGATATTTTCAAAATGAAATTCTATCGAACTGGTGGTGTATAATATTGAAGTTGTCCTTTTATTGTCTCACCATCTTTGTATGAACTCTACTTTAGTATTTTGATAATGCTCTTCAAAGTACACAGGACTTTGTCTAAAAAATAACTATCAGATTGATCAACAAACAAAGTTTCCTACAAACTTTATATACCTGTACTCTCCAAGTTAACTGCCTCAAACATACATGTATTTGACAGAAATTCTGCACTTGCATTAGATTCAATTATCTGATGCATCAGACTTGTGTTACTGTTTAAAGGCCATTCAGTGATTTGTTGGAGACTTATTGTTTATCATTATATTATAAGTTATACCATTCAAAGGCGGGGTACACGGGGAGAGATCCGCCTCAAGCTTGGTGTTATGCGACTCGCCTTCAGCTTGTCGCATAACACCAAGCTTGAGGCGGATATCTCCCCGTGTACCCCGCCTTTGAATGGTATAACAAATTTATCTTACCGAATGTTTAAACAAAACGCATATAATATGAAGATAAAGGGTAATTGATTCTTGGATAAAAGAAATTTAAGTCCCTCTCTCATAGTGCCAAGAAGCCATAAAAGCATAATCTGAAAGTTTAGATCAACTTCATATTTGACAGAAATTCTTTAGACAAAAGACTTATTCTCTCTCAGGTGGCAGGAAGCCATGGAAACGAATTCTACTGTTCGGCCCACCTGGTACAGGTAAATCTCGTTTAGCTCAGGCGGTCGCAGCGGAGATCAACTCAGTGTTCTACAGTGTGTCCAGCGCAGACCTCATCTCCAGCTGGGTCGGGGAGAGTGAGAAGTAAGTTACAAGAGTTAACTGAAAAAAAAAGATCTCTTAGTAAAACAATAACCACAACTTTCAATTTTCTGAAGTACAAGCCATTCAGAACACTTTTTTACAAGTGCACCTACTGGCAACAAAACAGTACCTTTTCAAGCTTTGTTGTTTCCTGTTAATGCAAGGCAGCAAGGAAGAAAAATCTTCCATTCAAGTATTGGGAAAACATGTTTGACAATTGGCCATTTTCAGATTTTTTCATTATTTTCTGTATTTTGAATGGGACAATTCTTTTACATCAATAGTAATTTCAAAGTTCCAAAGGGCCATTTTTCATCCTATGTACAAAAATGGCCCATGCCTTTCCCAGTCCATCTTTAAACATCTTTTGGTTTGAGGTGGCAGGGAACTTTTGATGAGCAGACACCCTACCAACTAAGCAACAGCATAAGCAAGGTTAATCTTATAAAATATTCAGTGTCCAACTGTCCATCTATTTCAAGAGGTCAGCTGACAGGTGTCACAGTATATTGACCTGGGTCCCCTTTCAAAAAGCACTAAGGTCATCTTAAGTCCTTAAGGTAGCCTTAGTGCAATTTTATATCATCGGAGTTAACTCCAACCTTAGTTAAAGGAGTCCCAGGCTTGGAACCTGGAATAGGCCAATGGGCTATCCAGAACCTGTAGGTAAATTTGATGATGGTTGTTTATTCATTACACTTGGTTTTGCATTAACAAAATTGTTCAAATATGTTTAATGTTTTTTCCAGGCTTATCAAGGAACTGTTCTATCATGCAACTAACCAATCAGGAAGAACTGTGAGTATTTCAACCTCAAAGATATATTCATACATATGAATCAAAAGGGCACCTGAATAAACATATTATTCTGTGTGATTCCTAATTTACATTATGATATGATATTAATGATAATAATAATGTTGATGGATTATTATTGCAGTATCCATACAAGTGAAACTCAACATTTATGACATTTTTGCAATATTTATAATTATCATGATTATTGTGAACCTACATAAGTTGAGTTTTTAAAACCAGCAATTGGGTGGTCAAAGTGGGTGGTCGCCTTGTACCGGTACTGTCATGCTATGTTTCTCATAAAAAGTCTAGAGGCCGAGTGACTCGGAGTGAGTATATAATATATTTTATTAGAAATGTTGTAGGCATCACATCAGAGATATATGATTTTGACAGTAATTTTTGGGGCTGTGTCAACTTATATATACCAGGTCGCCTTATACCCCTTGATATAATGTACCTAAAGTTTTTAACATTACATTACAGGTCATCTTCATTGATGAAATCGACAGCATCTGTCGTCAGCGAAGCAGTCGAGAAGAGGAGCATACACGCAGAATAAAGACTGAGTTGCTCAAACAAATGGAAGGGGCAGACAACTCCGCTTCATCTGACAAGATCTTTCTTCTATGTGCAACAAACTGTCCCTGGGAGTTAGATTCAGCTTTCCTCAGGAGATTTCAGAAACGAATCTACATTCCACTCCCTGATAAGTATGTGTTATGATTAATGATAAGCTCTCCATAACTCTTGTGGTTCACATAAACTATCCCCACATGGCAGGATAAGAAATTGGTAAGGATGGGTATCGTTCCTTCTTTTTGTATTGCAATATATTGCGATACAGAAAAGCGTATTGCAATATATTGGTACTTCTTTAATTCAATAATTTGCATGCTATCTTGTATAGATATGAGCATTGAGAACTATCATCATTGCTCAGCTATGAGCCATTTTGGAAAGGATATTTTTTAACTCTGTTTGTGATCTGTATGTATACATATTTGAGCTATATTCACAACACAACTTCACACTTTGAAACAAACTTTACGTAAATCTTGTTTGTGTTTGTTAGTAATTCTAGATGGAAATAGCTCGTTTTAAAACGATTGATATATTGGAAAATTTCAAATGTGTGTGTCGATTCGTATCACTGTGTTCCTGTATTGCAATATACCGATATATAAAAAATACCGCGCATCCTTAGAAATTAGCACTTAGTCCGGTAACCAATGGCAGTGGTATAGAAGCTTGTCAATCTACCATGTGGCAATGATGTAGAGGGATTTTAACTTGATGGTGCCAAGATACAGGTACCGGGTAATAGTTTTCAAAAAAATGTATGATACACTACTTAACTTTGACATCTAGTGGGTTTATCAAAATTGAAGTTGGTATCAATATAATATTAAATTTGTATGATATTGAAAACTATACCCATTTTTGCCTTATAAAATTGTTTAATTGAAAAAAGATATCATATGCTTACATTTCAAGATCAGAATTATGTATATTTTCTGATCATATCAACAAATCTAACAGATAAACACAGCTAATTGAGAGCTCTGAATTTTGCGAAATAAGTGTAATTTTGATACAATTAAACTCAAATAATACCATTAAACCATATATTTGTATCAGAGTGTTGAACTTGACCCCTTATCATTCCCCAGGTATTGTAAATATAACAGACAAAAACAGCTTATTGAGTGCTCTGAATTGTACAAAATATGTGTAATTTGATATAATTAAATTCAAATAATACCATTAAACCATATATTTGTCTCAGATTGTTGACCCCTTATCATTCCCCTATTGTAAACAGCTTATTGAGTGCTCTGAATTTTGCGAAATATGAGTAATTTTTTATAGAAATATTACCATTAAACCATATATTTGTATCAGAGTGTTGAGCCCTTATCATTCCCCTATTGTAGAGAGGCTAGGGTTCAGCTGATCAAGCTCCACAGCAAGGACTCTGTGATGAACCTCAGCTCCGAGGACTGGGATGTACTGGCTGAGAAGACGGAGGGGTATTCTGGGAGTGACATAGCGACCTTCACCCTCGGTGCTCTCTTCGAACCGGTCCGTGACCTCCAGAGCTCAAAATACTGGTGCCATAATTCTGGTAACAATGTGCAATTATTTCTTGAGAGCAAATTTTCCATCAATAGTGATTGTAAAGATAGGTCTCATCAGGCCTTCACATTAAAATCCTTGGTGATGCAGGTGCAATATTTGTGCCCTTATCATTATCTTTGTATAGTCATGTTTTTTGCCCTTATCATTAATTATGAATAGACATGTTTATTAATTTGTTACTGTTTGTTCAAAACTTGTTGTTACTACCTGAAAACAATACACCAAGTTAAAGATTAATGCTTCTAAAAATCGTGTTATACATTTAATATAAATCAAATACTTCATATGAAACCTGATGAGCTACAAAGACAATGCATCAGTATCTTTCAATCCATCAAACGTTGGGTTCAAATTGAAAAGGAAAATTAATTCCATTAATTAAATGAAAAATCTAAGCTTATGAATCCATTTGTAAGACATTACAGGAATAATTCAGAAGACAGATACGTCTTTGTAAAATATCTGAGATGCATTGTTATTCAATGCCCAAATAATATTCTTAAAATTCATCAGCATTAGTTAAATATCATCAAGTTAAGATCAACCTAGGGAGCTATGTGCAAATGCTCAGTTTTTTCTTTTTTGCCTTTCATTATGAAGGTAGACAATAATGTTCTTCCACCTTGCAGATGGAAAGCTAGTTCCATGTGACTCATCTAATGCAGATGCTCTGGAACTGTCCATGTCAGAGATACCACCAGAACAGGTGGGCTTATTCGAATGTCTCTATTAGAATATTTTAAACAGCTGCTATATTAGCATACATGTATATGTCTCCACGTTATACCCAACCTATTCTCTGGTAACCTTCAATCATATTCAGCCGTATCACTGACGGGTGGTTACTCAATGCTATTTATAGCCTGTCTGTTTTTGGCTAAATTATTTCGAACTCCATACACTGTTGTCAAGCGATGCCCCTTGTGGAAATCTTATAGAACACAGTTTATATTGTTTGGAGCTTAGCAGGAGCCTGCAGCAGCACATAAAATATATCATCTACTATCACACCCATTGGTTAATTAGAATCACGCGGTGAGCAAGCGGAACTAATCCCAGGAACCAGTTTGCCGCCATCGCTGAAAGGGCATCATTTGTTTAGCTTGCTATATATATAGCGATACGGCTGAATATGATTGAAGGATATCAGGGGATAGGTTGGACAATGCGAGGAGACATTTATGCTGATGTAGCAGGATGGTTAATATTTTGATATAACATTAAATTAAATAACTCACATAAGTTGATATCTTTTTAGTTTCTAAATAGCTGTTACACTTTTTCTTTAAAGTTTGTTAGCAGGAAGGAGATTAAACAATGTATTAAAATATATGTTTAATTTTCTGTTTTTAGATATCGCCACGAGAAGTCAATCTTGGAGACTTTTTGAAAGCTTTACAGACGCACAGAAGAACTGTAACAGATTCAGAATTGGAGAAATTTGCTCAATTCACGGAAAACTTTGGTGAAAGTGGTTGAAATATTTATTTATCTTAAGAATAAAGATTTGCCCTGACCTAATGTTTACATTGAACTTGTTTAATTTGTTTTATTGTTGGAGAGAAAAGTTTGTTTGTAAGTGTTTGTGGTGCAATACCGTCTTGAAATTGAAATATAACGTTCAAAAGGATTTAACTCGTAACTCTTGAAAGACCGGAACTGTTTCAATAATGAGTATAGATGAAAACATTTTTGGTAATGTTTGCCAATGGTATTGATCTTTGGTGAATACAAAAATGATAAATATTCACAAATATCTGAATTGTTTTACCACTTATTCTAATGATAAAATGTTGTTTTGTTTGTCAAAGATATTATTGAACTTTTTTTCAAATTTAGAGAATTCACATATGTTGGAATTCATTAAATGATAAATACAAGAGTCATCAGAAGATGACATATCCCACCGGTTCCACATGATCGTAAGATGTAAACCTTTGAAAGATAATTGTAAATTTTTCAAGCAAGGTTCATAATAGTATAAGCTAATATATATGAAACGAAACCTTTCATGACCAGAGTCCAAATAAGAGCCGTTTCCATGGAAATAATAAAAAATAAAATTTTCAGAAATGTCAAAATATCAAAAGGCACCACTTCAGTAGGTGGGCAATACACATGTAAAGTTTCAGAAAGATATGTGGACCGGTTTTTGAGTTCTGCTCCGGAAACGAAATGATTACGGACGGACGATCAGACAGATGGATGGACATACAGACGGACAGGGCGATGACTATATCCCACGGTATTACATACCAGTGGGATAAAAACATCAAAAGAATAACAAATGCCTCAAATATTTTAGCAACATTTATTGAGCTGTTTGGCAAGGTCATATTTTTATCACAACTGTTCCACAGTGGGTTCACATAATATTCAAATACTATGAATAAATCTCATTTTATATTAGGGAACATACAGAAAAGTATCATGAAAAAAAATGAAATGTTATATAGTAATAATTTATTATATTAGTCAACAACAGGAAAACAGATAATAAACAACAATATTAATACATTTTTGTGGTTCTTGCTTTTGATTATTTCACTTTTTCATATGTTGCAAACAGTGAAATATGGGGAAGACAGTTTTGTCAAAATATTTTGATATACATATTGTCAAAATAATCATGATTTTGATAATTATTCAAAAAAAAAAATATAAGACAAAAAAACAACACTTGCAATTGATGCAATGCTTCATGAGAAAACCAAAAAACTTCAATAATATAACATATAAGGGCAAGAATAATTTGATTTGACATGCTGGATTTAATAAGAAAACAACAATAAATTAGAAATAATATTCAGAATATACTGCTGGCAAACAAATATGATAATTGATTATTTGTTTAAATACCTACAAATTTATAATATGAAAACAAATACATGCAAGAAAAACAATTGAGTCACTTTAACAAAAAATATACATATACACAGTTCTTGGGACAAATATTCATATAAAACTTTTATTGCAAATGTTTGTAAATATAATTTGTGAGTATTAAGGCATTCAAATGAGTAAATATATCAAACTGAATTGATTTGATAATGATGTGAAAGACATAAATAGCCAATGACACATTCAAGGCCAATTTGAGCAATAAATATACACTTCTTGAAAAAGTCTTCAGACAGAGAATTACCTTGTTAACTTTGGGAAGACTTCTTCAATGCACAAAACTACAGACAAAATTCCTATGAAAGTATTGAGACAATACTATTTCTTCTCTTGTTTGTAGTTTAAAGTTCACATAACCACAAACATATTTTACTATTTTCTGTGGAATATTGAAAGTCTGTTTACAATATTGTATAGTGAGTTAAAGCGGCTACTCAAATGGTAATGAAAGCTGTTTTTGAAAGCCACTTTTGATGGGCCGCTTAGACCTATCTGACAACAAACAAGTGAATGCATGACTGGTCACGCCCCCATTTTGTGACGTCATAAACAGAATCAGCCTCGTTATCTATACATCTATCCTAACAATATCACAGGAAGAAAACCTAATAATTTAATTTCAGGAAATGTTTTCCACTCAGATAAATCATTTGACGACGTAACACTACTAAGCATTTGGTGTAAAAAAGATATCCACATCAATGGTAATTAAACAATTATTTAGGCGGTATTTCAGTTGAAATAATGATGCGTTACTCTGTACAGTCTGTTTATTACGTCACATCCGCGCGAGTTTTATGGCCCCTGTCCCAGGTGGGTTTTTCACAGCTGATAATTACGCTGTCTAAATGAAAGGCTAATTAAAGGTGTTTATTGGACAAATTAACATAAATTAAGTCCAGCTTTTATTTTTTTGAAAAATCGTTGAATTAAAATCCAGAAGTGCTAAGGTCAAGGTTAGTTGATATTTAATGCATATTCGAAAATCCACGATTTGCGAAAAAGACGTTGCCATTTCTGGCAGTTGTCATAACATTATTGTCCAATCAAAATTAATGTCACGAAATTCACACTTAAGTTGTACTTGGCAACCTGACAAGCAATGGGATGGAAGTTGACTACATACATTTGAGGATATTCAGAACGACACTCATAATGGAAAAACATGGGTGAAATATGAATACTGAGCTGATTATTTCAAATAAATAAATATTTCATAATAATTGACAATGGTCAGGGTAAGTATATGAAAGACCTGTGGCCAAATGCAAATTTTAAATCTTAAGTGTAAGGCTGGGTGTGAATCACATCTACATACATATTGGCACCCTATAAACGTGGACTTTACAACACTTACACACATAATATACATCTCAAGCTTATCTAGCAAACTTCTTTGTTCCCATTAGTTTGGTAGACAGTCTAAGTAAACCTAGCCTCAATATTATCTGTTTCACTCCTATACTGAGTCTAGAAATGCCTAGTAGAGGGTAGCGTCAGCCCACGTATCGAATTGACAAATCAGAACTCAGCTTACCAAGCCACAATAGTCTGCCTTCACATGTATATCGTTCGAGGATCATAGGTCGCAGAAAGGTCGGCTGACGCAAACCTCTACTAGACCTTTCTAGCATAGGAGTGAAATGGATCATATTGAGGCTAGGTTTATTTAGACTGGTGTGGTAGATGGTTGTATGTGTTACAATTAGGTTTCACTTTCTCTAAGCTTTAACATGACTTCACATATCCAAAAATTCTGTAAACACATCTGCATAAATGAGTAAGAACACAAGGAAACAAAGGAAGTTTACTACAGACATCAGGGAATAAGTATAAGTGTTTAGGAATGTTTAACATTAGTACATTATTACATTACATATAACTAACTACAGCACAACATCTGGTTCTATCCAGCTGAATGGAATGTGTCCATGATAATCATAGGAATTCTGCTGCAGATTCTTAAAAAAACTAGATTGTCTGAGAAGGGACATCAAGATATCCCACACATACCGGTAGACACTAGAGGACAATAATATTTGCAGCCCAAAGGTCCTTACAAGCTTCTTTAACCCCGTGATAGATGACATCTGGGTCCCTGTGGTAGGAACTCAAAAGTCAAATCTTGGCCTTATAAAATGTTTCAACAGGTCCAATAGAGCTGATATTTGACACATTTTTGGATAATCAGGTTTTTGAAATCCAAGATCCTTGCTAATCCATGTGACCTATAGCACTGGCGAGGAGATTTTAGAACATTCATTGTACAAAACCAGAATTCTTATCAGAAAACAATGTCCACATACATACTGCCAGTTGGAGCTTTTTGGCGAAATCCTTGCTACAAAATGGCAGGTCCTAAAGTGGTTGTTTGAGACATTTTGGGACATGTTACCAGAAGACCGTATGTATAGGTCCAATGGTGCTGCAGGAGACATATAGCTGCAAAATTAGGATCCTTGCTAGAAAATGTAGTCGACCGGCCCTATACTGCTTGTCTGGAAGAGGATTAGGAGCACAAACGCACCGAGCACTAGGATTGATATCACATAGGATGGCTGGATAGGGATGTGGAACAACTTGGCCTGTAAGCAAAAAATTTGAAACATCATAATGTGAATTTTAATTTCTCTATTTGTTTAGGATTTGAGAATTTGATAGTCCTTTAGTTGCCACTTGTCACTGTAATGTTTCAGAACAAGGAGTACAAATGTGAAGTAACATGAAAATAGAGGGCACCTGGATTTTTAGTTTCCAAAACTTTTATAACATGATATGGATGTAAAGATACAAGGATAAATGCAAGTATGTGAGGTTAAAAATAAATCCTTCAAAATAATACAAGAACTCTATTCAGCACATTCCATTTATCTCTCCATCAAAGATATCTGAATTAATATTCTGCCAAATATCTTTCAATAAACCTTAATGGACAGATAAATGAAACAGACAGCGACAGTGGCAAGTACAAAGGGAGGAGGAATATATTTAAGTAAGTCTTCGAGGTTGCCAGAGGTGGTGCAACAGATTTTCAAATTTGTCCTTAAAGAGGCAGTAGCACGTTTTAGGGGGAACATAACGTGATGTCTGGAAAGTGAAAATAAATAGTTCCAATTCAAAGATAATGTATTTAAACTAAATTGAGCAGTAATAATTCAAAAGAATAACATAAAGTTTAGCCATGCGATTGCTTTTCTTACACAAAATGAATTAAAGGTGTTCACACAAAATGGCCGCCAATGGATTTTATGTCAATCTTCATACTTTAACGCCTTACCATGGATGATTTGCTCGTGTAATGAGATTGTTGACACTGTCAATATGATACATTTAGCAATAACTTAGAATTATCAGTGAAATATTTAAAATATGAAATTATCAAAAACATGTGCTACTGCCCCTTTTTGAAGGATTGATACCAAGGGAGTTCTCTCCCTCCCCCATCCACATCGTCCTAATTCCTGGATCACTGAAGCTCATTAACAACTTTTGTAATTGACAGTACTCTATAACAACTTGAGGCCTACCTTGAGACGGGTGTGACCAACAAAGAGAAGAAAAGAGTCCAGATCTATCTGAGAGTTGTTCTTGTAGCCAAACACTCTCATCTCCAGCGAGATTTTCTTGATCCTCCGACACACTGAGTTCACTCTTGCTGCCTGTTGATCACAGTAAGACAGAAAAATTATAGATTCACAAGCAAATTTTAGTCACTTATCCCTTTTAACCCCCCCAAAACAGAAAAATATCTTTTTTGAATCTGATTTCTGGCTCATTGGGTCGAAGGGTGAAACAAAGTCTGAACATGTTTCACACATTGCTAAATGACCGCTAAGAGTTATGGCTAGGTTGGGATAGCAGCATTCGAATTTACTAAAAGATACACAGGTGAAACTCAAACGAAATCTGGGATGATGAAGAAGAGGATAATTCGGCACTTGTAGCCTTTTGTCCTGCCTGATGTTTTTTTTTCATTCTATATTTGCCAAAGTTGAATTAAAAAGCTATTATTCAACAAATTACTTCTCAAACTAAAAATCGGCTTTCATCTTTTTATAGAATCATTTGCTGCTTACCTGGAAAAGAGGAAAGCTCAGCATGAGAGCCCAAATGAGGGGGAATATTCCTCGATATGTCCAAACTTTCACTGTATCATACTTGTTTAGGGCCAGTATACTTACACCTGTAACACAAACAATGGATAAGTATATATATAAGGTTGCAAATAAATCATGGATTAAAATTCCTACCTTTAGATGTTAAAATATAATAAACAGTATAAAATTTGGTAAATTTAAAAGTTTTTAAGAGTTTATTTAAAGCGAAAATCTGACAAAAAAGATAAGATTAAAGAGTAAAAAAACAATAGGTTTCAAAGTGATTTCATTAAATTGTTGTAAGGGTATGATAGCAAAACACCACAATTTGAGATTTTATGAGAGCTTCAGATATAAAAGAAAAAAAGCAATTTGCAGTTAAATCCAATTTTCTCAAAGCCATAATATAAATTTAATGAGAATAGAAGACTGAGTACTAGACTAAGTAAATGAATTATAGAAATCTCAAATCAGATGAATTACATAAGCAATCCTGTTTCAGGGAAGGAATTACGTAAGCTAAAGCAACTGACCAATGATAGTGAGTTCACCGAGTATAACGGAGGTGAGAGATGTCATCTTAGATATACTGCCGTTCAGTATACTCAGTGTCTGTCTCAACATCAGGATATCCTGAAAAATATGATGAAATTTTATCATGTAAAACCAACCAATTCATGTGAAAGGTATTTATCCCATGGGTAGATAATTCAGATTTTCAATGCATCCTTCTGTAGCCTTATTTTACAAGGCCTTCTGATTTGAATGAAATTTGTTTGGAGGAAAGTAAGCCAAAAAATATGCTACCGGGATACAAACTTGTTGCATTTAGGAGTTTCATCTTCATACAATCAAAGCCTTGTTAATCAGTTAAATCAGACTGTTTTACAGAAGAACACGGATATAACAAATTTCAAGGGACCAAAGAAATTTAGTTCGCTATACCGCTGTTCACTACTCATGTTTGGCTGCCATGCAGAGGGTTCTTAATGGGACTCAAAAATTTGTTTGCTATATCCGATTGTTCACTTTATCCGTGTTCTACTGTATTAGTGTAACTTTGCCTTGTTATCATTCAATTCTAGTCATTCTATAACTAGACTAGTTGGCTTTCAATAAAAAAACTTATGATTTTATGCAAGGTAACTTGGCTGATATATAAACAATTCATATGGACAAAATATCTTCCTGCCTGAAAAGCATTGCATAAGCATCTTTAAACTAGCCATGAAAAAAATCAAACATCTTAATGCATAAACATCAAATCATCTCCAATATATTTTCCTTAATAACAATTATCATCAACTAAGAAGTAACCTGATCTGTAAAACAGATAGTGATAAGTATCTACACCATAACATAATCCTATTGCAATAAACATGTTCAAACTTCACTGAACTTTTCTCATATACCTTAAACCTGCCATGAAACTATTTCTGTCTAGTTGGAAGAAGATAAATAGAGGATACCAAACGACCTTACATTTAATACTATTTTCATTATATGATTATATATCGAACAAGCGAAAGCAAGTTTGATAATGTATCATTCATGAATTTAATAAAAATACTATTATTGCACAGTTCTGATTTTCAACTCCATCAAGGTATTGATGCCCTGAATACACACAGCAAATTTGGTTATCCATCTTAGATAGATATTTGAGAAAATCTGTCCCTTTAACTTGAACAGACAGACGGACAGATGGAGACCAAACCTATATACCCCTTCCACTTAGTGGCGGGTGAGAATAAGTAACATTGACCTCCCCTTACCTATGGAGGCTCTATCTAATTCCTACGTAAGTACCTTCATGGCTGTGCGTAGATCTGTTGACTTCTCCTGTAGTCTGAGTGTGAGACCTCTAACGTAAAATAGGATCATCTCGCACTGTGTTGCGTAGTTGACGACCACAGCGAGATTAACAGCGTTGAGCACCATACGACCAACTAGCTCAACAGCAAACAACAACCAGTGGATCTCAACCCTGCATAGACAAAAGAAAATAAATTTTGTTAACAATTTACTTGCTGAATCAATATTGTTTCCTTTAAAAAACAATGCAGTTATATATCTCTCCAAGAGTCCTGCAGCAAAATGTTACTGAATTTGAAGGGTCCATATAGTAATTTAAGTTATGGGTTTTTGGAGACAGAGTGTTAATTTGTAGTACTATTGGTTTAACTTTGTAGTTGCAGGACTCATGTTAATCATGAGACCTGATGGTAGCAAGTCCATGGACTCAGAGTCATAATTTTAGATCTATTACTGCAAATTGATTTATTGTTAGTGCCGCTATAGAGAAATTTGAATAAAATTGGCAAATTTAATATTAAGTGAATGAGGGTTGAACATTTCTATGACATCAAAATGAAAAACTTATTACATTGGGCATTTTCTTGAAAATGGCAAATCAAACCTTTCGCAGGCAAAATATTGATGAAGTTTCGAGCTAAAGGCACAATTACTTACCCAAAATGTTGAAAAATTGCAAGACCAGGAAAATCAAACGCCCACACATAAAGGCCTTGCAGAGCTAAGGTCAAGGCGACCCATAGAGTTCCACACACCAGAAAACACCTAAGGATAAAACAATTTGAATTAAAACAAAATTAGGAATTATATATGTAAAGTAATTGTCAAATTCTATCAGGATATCCTAAGATTAAGAAATATTAAGAGTAAAGAAGAAGAATAACTCAATGCAGATTGTTTATTCAATGTTTTCTACCAATTGAAGATAAAGGTGGTGGGTTACCCATTCAGTGATGATCCATCCTTATTGTTGCTGAACTGTATTTATCATAATCAAAAGAGCTTGATGCAGACAAAGGTTATGTAACATAAGGGTTACATTAGGGTAATCTAGATGAGTAGTGCTTTCTTTTGAGGCTAGTCGGTGAAAGGTAGCAGCGAGTAATAATTTTTCTTCAAAACAACACAGGGATAACAAAAACCTGGTTTTTCTCATTGATAAGCCTGACATTTGAAACTGTTTTCCTATGAATCTGAGGATTAATAATAATTATAATGTGGTTATTTTATATGGCGTCTTTCGCACGTCCTAAGACATGCTCAAAGCACTTCCTGCATCATTACCCTGAAGATTGTACCTTCACAGCTGCTATTAAGTAGGTCAGTACATCCTGTCTTCAGGTATCCATTTTAACACCTCAGTGGACTGAGTGCAATGTGGATATAGTGCCTTGCCCATATTGAGACCCAGGTCATAAAAGTTTAGTTTCTCAACCGGGATTCAAATCCGAGTCTCTTGTGTTAGGCCAGCATGCTAACCACTACACCACTGTGCTTCATTATTAGTGACTTACCTGACTATAATCTCAATTTGCTAGACATGAAGTTTATCAAATATTGCAATAAACACATTTGATAGAGAAAGATCACTAGGTCTAGCACAGATTTCACAGGTATTACTTATTCCATATGCACTAACATGAAATTGTTTCCATAGAAACCAGAAAAATTAAAAATTGATAATAACAAAAGTAGCAAAAGGCACCATTCCTCTACTAAATCTAACCACATACCAAGTTCAGGAAAAATGTAGTAAGTAGTTTTTGAGCAATGGCCCGGAAACAGACCCTACCCCCAAATCACTAAATTCAAATAGTTTCCATGGAAACAAGCCAAAATAAAGATGAACTTTCTACGTACCTGAGCTTTCGTATCATCTTTGTTTGTGATGCAGTTCTACTTTGGAGTGGTGTTGCTTGTAGAAATACCTGTTAGAAATGATCAAATTATTTAGTAAAATTTTTAATAGCCTGGAATTGATTTTTGAATAATCTAAATGAAAGCAAGTCAATTTTAGAATTTTTTACATACAATGATATATAAAATATTGTATTCAAACTTATTTACAATCAAAGAACCCTCGCCAAAGAACTGGTATTCAACATTTGATTTTTATTACTTATCATGAAAGGTCACATTCAGAAAAGATTCACGCTTTCAATTTACTGGCAGAAATTTAATATTCAGGTATAACCTGGCTATAAAATGTAGATTTTCTCTGAACTCACCGAAAATCATAGGTTTTTTAAATGAAACTTTAAAACAGGTTTTGTTTTGTAATCAATACAACTAGGCAAGTCACTATTTCAAGCAAGAAGAATATAAAAAATGTTATTAACAACATTAATTTTTAATTGAAACAATATCGCCAAAAATAATACCTTCTCCATGAGAGCATATAGCTGCTCGTTGTCATGGATACGGAAGTAAATAAATCCCATGATGTAAGCCAGGAAGTGGAGAATGTTTGGAATGACGTAGGTCGTGACGACATGCTCACATGCCATTTCCGGGGCGTCGGCCTCGCTCAAATTTGATTGGATGGTTTTTGATGGGAGCATTGTAAAGAATGGCAAACTCTGAGTTGTTATATTTTCACCTGGCGTTGTGACAATGGACGGTATGGTGCTTGCAACTGTTAACTGAAATACATAGTTAACAAAATGAGAATATCATTAACTGAAATAATAATAATAATTCATTTATATAGCGCCTAGTATCCATCTACACAATTCAAAAAAGGGAATATCATTAACTAAAATACATAGTTGATAAAATGAGAATATGATTTACTGAAATAAAAAGTTGATCATATGAGAATATCATTAACTGAAATAATAATAATAATTCATTTATATAGCGCCTAGTATCCATCTACACAATTCAAAAACTGAGAATATGATTAACTAAAATACATAGTTGATAAAATGAGAATATCATTAACTAAAATAATAATGATAATTCATTTATATAGCACCTAGTATCCATCTACACAATTCAAAAAATGAGAATATCATTAACTAAAATACATAGTGATAAAATGAGAATATCAGGGTGATAGTCATAAGCAGTCTGATTGAAATCTGAAGAATAAAGTAATAAAAATATTGTCTCTATCTGGAAGCGGAAATTACTGAGTATATTGATAGGGTCAAATTTTGAAATCGATGTTATTACAACGGGAACCACTAACTGTTACTGAAAATAACAAGTTAAAGGTCAATCAGTACATTAGAGCGAAAATACAGCCATTCAAAGTCGGAATTTTGATTGAAAACCGGACAATGTGGCTCAAGTGGCGTACGCAAATTTGAAACCTTGTCATAAGCTGACAGGAAGATATATTCGATTCGATATTGTTTATTAGGTATTGTAACTAATAGGTAGATTAATTGGATGCATAATTTCGAATATCAATCGTATTTGAGATGTTTTCTTGATTTTTCCATAAAATCAAGCATTTTAGAGATTTTATGCATAAATGGATATATTTGCAAGTCCAGTGATGAGATATGAACGTTAATCGACATATTAGATATTTTGTAGCTTATCAAAACCAAATAAAATTTTAAGAAAAATACTCTGTGTCACTTGAAGTATCAATGGCTGACCTGAGTGTCTTTATGTACATCCAGCTTCCACTCACAGACCACCATCTCGTAGATATACGTGTACATGAGCAGAGTCACAATCAAGATCGGGTAGATGATGTTCAACACCTTCCATCTCCGTCCCCCGGAGTTGATGGACTCCCGACCAAACCCTCGCCAACCAATCTGCAGAGAGAGTTCAGTAATTGTCCTTTACTCGCTATCCACATGTAGTCCAGATTTGGCTATCAAACCTGAAGTAGATCCTTTGTAACAAGTTCTGATGCTGGTTTAAAACACTTACAGAGAGTCATGATTTGGCAGTTAGTATTTTTTAAGATGAGAAAGGAATCGAGATATCAAGATGGAATTAACCCTTTACTTGCTATTCTACTGAAGTCTGGTTGTGGCTATCACAAAGTGTTAAATTGTCCATATATATATATATACTACAAGACAAAACTTTAGACTCAGTGCAGAAAGTAATGTCTTGATTTTTAACCCAAGTTTTGTAAAGACTAAAGACTCAATTCTAAATGTTTTTTCCATAAATATATACTACAAGACAAAAGTTTAGACTCAGTGCAGAAAGTAATGTCTTGATTTTTAACCCAAGTTTTGTCCATATACAATTTGTATATATACTACAAGACAAAAGTTTAGACTCAGTGCAGAAAGTAATGTCTTGATTTTTAACCCAAGTTTTGTAAAGACTAAAGACTCAATTCTAAATGTTTTTTCCATAAATATATACTACAAGACAAAAGTTTAGACTCAGTGCAGAAAGTAATGTCTTGATTTTTAACCCAAGTTTTGTCCATATACAATTTGTATATATACTACAAGACAAAAGTTTAGACTCAGTGCAGAAAGTAATGTCTTGATTTTTAACCCAAGTTTTGTAAAGACTAAAGACTCAATTCTAAATGTTTTTTCCATAAATATATACTACAAGACAAAAGTTTAGACTCAGTGCAGAAAGTAATGTCTTGATTTTTAACCCAAGTTTTGTCCATATACAATTTGTATATATACTACAAGACAAAAGTTTAGACTCAGTGCAGAAAGTAATGTCTTGATTTTTAACCCAAGTTTTGTAAAGACTAAAGACTCAATTCTAAATGTTTTTTCCATAAATATATACTACAAGACAAAAGTTTAGACTCAGTGCAGAAAGTAATGTCTTGATTTTTAACCCAAGTTTTGTCCATATACAATTTGTATATATACTACAAGACAAAAGTTTAGACTCAGTGCAGAAAGTAATGTCTTGATTTTTAACCCAAGTTTTGTAAAGACTAAAGACTCAATTCTTCATGTTTGAGAATAAACGCAGTAACCATGATATAAGATAAGCTTGACAATTTCATTCGACCCAAATAGTGAAACACTGTCCCGATATAAGGGGGTCCTTATGGTGTAAAAACATTGCATTTTCAACCATGTCCATGAACGTCTCAATATGTCAGAAAAGTTTTTTGATGCACATGTCAATCAAGGTCATTAATGAGAAATTCATGACACTTGTGTGATAAGCTGAGGCTAGAGCAAGCATAAATCAATTTTACAACTACCACTACTACAATATTATAGTATCATTTGTGGTAGTCTAAACTTCTGTTGCGTAGCATATATCTAATATTGTATTGTTTTGTGAAATGTCTTTCAGTCCTCTAACTAATTTGTATTTTTCAAACCCAAGGTTTGGCTTTTTAATCAAAAGTGAGCAATAAGAGATGAACATGACATCTTGAATTGGCCATGATAATAGAACATGGAGTAAGAATTGATAGTTCCAAGCTCAAACTTCATCTCCAATGTGAAATTGATAAATTCATCAAACACTCACAAACATTAGCAGCATCCAATATGGCCTCAGGACCAACTGTTTACATTTCCTGAGTGCGCTAGTTGTCAGATTGAGGCTTCCTTCCTGTCCGATGTCTGAAATCTGAATTGTATATCTAAACTTGATACCTAGTATATAACTTAGTTAATTAACCACGAGTGCAATCATAATGGGGTCAATATTTTCATACAACGTTCTCGAATAGTCAAAAGGTACCTTGGGGCCTGTACTGCAAGTCATTATCATCACAGCATTACCAGGTTAAGAATAGCCAAAAATGAGGTGGAAGGTTGATGAATATGATGATATCAGTGTGAAAACCGTATCTTCACTTGTTGCACAGCCACGAGTGAAATATATAGAGATTATTGTGACACACTTCCGAGGGTAAAAATGTTTTTATTACCAATTCAATTCCATTTTACTTTTAGAAATATCCAAGAAACGAGCGGCTTCCCATGCAACGCCTGGCTACAGTGACGTCACGAACAATGATTTCATGACGTCACAGGCAAAAAAATATGTGAACTCTCTCTACAACAATGGTAACTAGGCAAAGGTGATATGTGCACATGTGCTCATATTGAAAATATGTCACTACTTATTTTCAATTATTTGGGTAAGAAACAGGCTTTATCTCATCATGAGATGGGAAATAAGAGACATCACACTGAGAACAAAAAATTGATGTTTATAATATGCCTCTGTGGTCAAAATGTGGTGATATATATATATGCCCTCTTGACTTATGAGTTTTCTTGCGACATCATACGACTGTCGTATTGTTAGCTTGTAACAGCAATGAAGTTGCTTTGATTGTAGAAGCGACGTCAAGTTATTGTATATATATGACGTTATTCCCTCTTTGATATGTTCACCGACTTGATAAAATGATATCACACTCAGTGGCAAGAAACACTTTTCTATAACTGACAAAACTCAGTCTCTCACAACTTATCATATAATAAAATAAATCCCTTCAAAGTCTTAAGGATCTCAACCATAAACAATTAAGAAATTCACAAATGTATGCATATTATGAGAAAGTAATTTACCTCCTCCAAAAATTCAGAGCACTTCTCTGAAGAAAACTGAGTATCAATTTCCATTATATATGTCATGGTAAGATCTGCGTAGAAGTGCTATAGTGATAGTGGCATGTCTTGTAGAGTGATACTACACGTCGTATGTTATCAGCTGATAACACCACATATAACCTACTTAGTAGATAAAGACATGAGATATAGCTGTCTGTGATACTGTAGACTATTGTAAATCAGTGTCTATATGAGTACATCTCTAATTAGTTACCTCTGTTAATTTAGAGCATTTTCTGGACAATAAATCTTCAAAAAGACATAATTCAAACTTCTAAGATGCCTCTCAAGCAACGAATTCTACACCTTGATAATCAAATCTTGATATCTGCAATCAGTGACATTGCTTAACTCTTTCCATACGAAGCAAAATGTTCTTTGCTGCACATATATCCGAGGGACGTGATATCTCGTCCTGACATCTACAATCCTTGCATTCAAGAAATATTAACCAATGCAGCAATGGAGACGTGATGTCACGTCCCTCGTATATGGGTGTCATGTTACTAAAAATAGCCTCGTATCGAAGGGTTGT
This sequence comes from Steromphala cineraria, assembly GCA_916613615.1. Taxonomy (NCBI): domain Eukaryota; kingdom Metazoa; phylum Mollusca; class Gastropoda; order Trochida; family Trochidae; genus Steromphala; species Steromphala cineraria. The sequence continues at coordinate 17,640,744 of OU744734.1, forward strand.
GACCCTTCTGACGTAATATCTCGTCCCTCGTATGGAAAGAGTTAAAATAAGGCTAAAAGTAGAGCATTTTCTGGATGGACAATACTAAATATTCAAAAAGACATAATTCAAACTTCTAAGATGCCTCTCAAAGAATGAATTCTACATCTTGATAATCAAATCTTGAACTCTGTAATCAGTGGCATTGCCTGGAATAAGGCATTTGAACTTTTGTAACAGTTGAGAAGACTACAGTGAGTGGCCATATTCTTGATTCATTTTATTTCTTCATCAGTAACCTCTGCTAAAAGGAGAGCACTTTCCAGACGAAAAAACACTAAGTCTTGACAAAATTACTTTACAATCATCAATTGTGTTTAAACAATTTGTCAATTTGAACTGTTATTGAATTCAAACAGGAGCTAATGTTTTCATACAAGTTGATATCAATCTATTAGAGATAAATGCTATTTAGTTAGTGAAGAAATGTAACATGGATATATTTGGGATCACACTATCTAAATAAGTTCTTGTACTTATTCAGGCCGAGTTCAATGCCAGATTCGAACCCACACCCTCTGAGTCAGGCAACACCACCTGACGATGACGAAACAAGCGAGTTGGTTAGCTGCTGTTATGGTCATTGCTGGTGATGTTGCCTGACTCTGAGGGTCAGTAAATCAGTAAAAACTAATTTTGGAAACTTATTGAAAACATTTTGACAATCGTTGTGAGTTGATACTGTTTGAGACTGGTATATCAAATTATTAGTATCTATGTAAATGAGACGTGTGAATTTGCCTTCCCGCTACATTTATTTATATAAATGACTGTTTTAAGATTTTCATTGAAAACAACATTTTATTGTACATTGGCCATTTTGAGATGATGAGTGAATTTTTGGGGGATTTATAATTAATCATGCCTTTTTAGTTCGTAACAAAACAAAATCACATATGATGAAAATCGCAGAGTGGCTCTTTAATGGGCAATCACTTCAGATGATAATACATTGCTTACCTCAACCTTGACAGCACTAGATGTCAGAGACGATGACGTAGAAAATAATTCGTCTGAGTTCATCATCTCCTCTTGTATTGTGGCAGGTAAGGAACTAGGGGGTGAAGCTCCACGCTGGTTGTGAGTTATCCCCCTTGGCCCCGAGTAGTCCTGGTGGTTAGCCACGGGCATCCTGAGGAGATAGCTGCGGTCATCGGAGAACGAACCAATAACAAAAGGGTCAGGGTCACTGCCCTCTCTTTGAGGTTTATCCTGGAAAACAACAAAATTCCAGTTTAAATAATTTAGGACAACAGATTTCTCAAGTCATAAAATTCACAAAGCAGCGTTTACTTACGTTGCATCGGTGACCTTAACTCCAATTCTTTAACATTGCACTAAAGTTACTGGAATCATAACTCCTTGATGCCAATTCACAAAGCAGTTGTATTACAATAGATTGTGTTCTGTGGAATGGCACGATGATCTATCCCCTGTTGTAACAAGGCTAGGCTATAAGGGTTAGAAAGGGAGAAGGTTTATTGGATGCAAGCAAAGATACCGTATTCGTCCTAATAAGCACCCCGGGCGCTTAGCTTGCAAAAATCCAAAGGGGGCGCTTATTAGGATACCCCAAAATAAGGGGGGGGGGGGGGGGGGGGGCGTTTATTAGAAATACGTTATAGACAAGCGAAACTAGCACTTGTCAGGATTCTGAACGAGAATGAAAGTAGGTCGATCATGGGAATTCAGTGCAACTACACATTCACAGGCCCGGATAAACTAAAAACTATTGGAAAAGCAGTAGAGGTAGGCCATTTTACGTATGAAGGGGGGGGGGGGGGGCTCTGTTATATGGAAATTTGTAATAGGGGGCGCTTATTAGGGAGGGCCGCAAAGGTATTGTGATATGAACCACCCTTTCAATTTCAGAAGTGTTGTCGTTTGCAAAAAAAATTAAAATGGATTGTGGTGCACATTTTTGTCGCCAGGGGAAACTGCCTGACACCAAGGTCTAATTCAAGGTTGATATGTACAACATTTTATGACTTGATCTACCTCTGTGGAGAGGGAATGCAATATCTTTCTGATCAAAAACACAACTTCCAAATGAGATTTCAAAATATAATAAATGTTGTGATTCTAATTTCTCATACATGATAAAATAATTTAAGCAAAGTGTGAACAGGGAACTTAACTTCAGTACAAACATTATCTCGAGGACACATATAATTTGATCGAAAGTAATAATACTTCTTACAACAAACCATCCCAAACAAAATCAAGGTATCGCCCATTGTCAAATATATTTAAATAGTGATTTAGTTTAATTTAATTTTTTTTTTTTTTCTATTCGCTGAAAAAGATTAATATTTGCTATTCAAATCAATGATACATTGTATAAATCATCTAAAAAAAAGGATTCTTGCATATATACTAAGTTTGAGCCTAACAGAATTTTAGTGTTGCTTGTGAAAACATATTTGAAGTAGCATTTTCTCTAAAGTACCATTATCAAACTTAAGGAACTGTAAAACCTCAAAGGCACTTTCATATCATCATTCCAAATTATGATTTACATATAAAAATAATTCACACAAGTATCTAAAATCAACAGTAAATCACTTAAATCAACCATACAGACAGAAAAAGCTGCAATGAAACCTACCTTAATCTTCATCTACGCTACTATCAATACATGAAGTGGGCTAACTTTACGTTGCTGGTTGTAAGATAACTCGATAAGACTAGGACAGGTCCACTGAGCTAGGACATCGCTCACTCGCTCACACACTACGTGCAACATGTAGTAGGTCATTCATAGATAGGCCAGTTTCAGATTTCATACATTTGAAATCGAACCCAAAGTTCTCTAACAAGTTGAAATACAAATGTCACCAATATGTGTTGCCTGATGAAGATATCAGCACACAGTCACCTAATTAGTAGTCACAAGTCACCATAACACCTTATAAGGATATCAAACTATCAAATTAATTTAAGACTTCATAAAAAAATTCTGCCGGTGAAAGGTTAACACTCTTCTTCATTTTGTCTGTTCAGTGAACCATCCTAGATGCTGATATTAAATTTGTCCTCTCTGCAACTTATATGAACTTGAAACCAAATTTTCCAATCTTTTTACCAAGAACAAATTTTTTTGAACTTTGAAAATAATATTGATTACTCTAATGACAGAGTAATTTCATCTCCTCTTTTACTTCCTTTTTTATTATCAAAGTGCTTTCAGTCTTAGATATTTTAAGAAAAGAAGATTCATAATTCAAGAACTAATTCTCTTTGAATCAAAGTTTATCACATCACAAGACATCCACAGGACTAAAATGTTATGCCCTATGAAGATTTCAAGTTGAATCACTCTCTGGAGTAAGTCCGTTGTCAATCCACTTCATTTTCCTTAAGATCATCCTTGATCATTTCTCTGTTAAACCTCCTTGAAAACAAATGGCCAGAAAGATTGACCTTGTCTGACTCCATGAAGCTTTGTAATAAAATACAAATCAATCAAATGAAATACCATCCATGAACTCTTTTTCAAAGGGAGCTTTTTTGGAAGTATCACAATCTGTCTCAGAATGTTTGTAGATTTCAATAACAATTATTGATCCCTGCTAATAAACTCAAATACAAGCATCTACTCAAAAACAATTCAAAGACAGCTGATCTAGACCAGTTTGATTCTGATCCAGGTGTCTTTGACCTGTGATATGTGTTACGTCAATAGCGAGCACGATACTAACATGCATACCTAGATAGTACACAGTTATCACTGATACAAGGTCAATATCACGTCAATTTCAATCCATCATTTATCTGTACTAAGGTTCACAATTGAGACTTCCATGACAGACAATTCCTATTCAGAAGGTCAAGAGGCCATTTTACTGAGGAATTTAAGTTTAATCAAACAGCAAATGATATCTTTCATCATTAACCGTAACTTTTAAAGGGGTTTATAATTTTATACTTCAAATTTTTCACTGATAATTGTACGTTAATGCTTAATGATTTTGATAGTGTCAAAAATTTTATTACACAAGCCAATCATCCATAGTCAGGGGTCAAAGTATGAAGATTCACAAAAAAATCCATTGACGGACATTTTTTGTGAACACCTTTAATTAATTTTGTGTAAGAAAAAGTAATTGCATGGCTTAACTTTACATCATACATTTGAATTATTACTGCTCCATTTAGCTAAAGTACATTGTCTTTCAATTGGAACCATTAATTTTAATTTTCCTGACATCACCTTATGTTCCCCCTAAAAATGTACTATTGCCCCTTTAAAGGTGATTTTAACTTAATGCAATAGTGCAGAAGACAAAGGGGGGAGGCTGCAATGCAATAGTCAATAACTAAATTAATTGAGGTGATTTTGGATTATAACCTGCTTTTAGAGTATTTTACTTATAACATGCTAGGAGAAAGCCTGCAACACTATTGTGGCAATGCATTACAGTGAAACTTTCTAGCATGGTTGGAAATAGCGAACTACATGTTTACTGTGCAAAAATAGTTGAATAAAGCAATTTATTATATACAATCAAAAATGGATGTTATTGAAAGGACATGTCTGAATATCTTTTAATTATGCACTTTAAAGGGGAAGTAGCATGTTTTTGGAAATTTTATATTTTCAATTTTTCACTGATAATTGTACATTAATGCTTAATTTGCAGTTTGATAGAGTCAAAATTCTCATTACACAAACCAATCATTCGTAGTCAGAGAACAAATTATAAAGAATCACATACAGTCCATTGGCGGCCATTTCTGGGTGAACATCATTCATTTATGTAGTTTAAGAAAAAGGAATCGCATGGATGAACTTTACAATATAAATTTGTTTTATTACTGTTTCAATTATTTTAGATACATTTTCTTTCAATTGGAAGCATTTATTTTCATTTTCCTGACATCACCTTATATTCGGCCCAAAAATGTGCTCCTGCCCCTTTAATTGAGAAGTAATAAATTGTCATTAGGAAACAGATTATTTTTCATTTCATTTGAGTAAACTGGTATCATAAAAGTTTATCAGTTACAGACACCGTTTTACACATAAACTGGACATTAAAATGCAGTCTTGAAGTAAATATCATCAAAATTCATCTAGATTTGAAATACACGTCATTTGCTTTAATAAATATGGTATACCTTCTCATAATTTTTAATTATAAACAACATAGAAATTTACTTTTCAATATAACCATGAACATATCTTATTTAAATTTCAGCTACCTATCATCCCTTTTAAGTTGGATTGATTTTTTGAATTTTTTTTCTGAAAACATAGTTATTTCTTTGATTCAAAACAACCATAATTTTTCGAAATCTCATTTCCAATAGCATCATATCAAATAACATAACTTTTAATCTCAGACCATCCAATTAAGTGGAACACCAGTAAGTGGGTTATAAGGTGTTTGTTGACATGTTTTGAAGATGTTTGTTGACATGACTGCTTGGGGTACTAATTACTTAATTAGCAATTAGACAGCCTGCTTAACTGTTATGGCATTCTGCTTGGAGGAACAAGGTCATGCTTGGCTTGGCTATTGCAAATTCTAATTTCAAATTTCACCACATTATGTGTCAGAGGTGATTAACGCTGGATGTTATTTCAAACAGAAACAGCTTGCTATGGATTAAGGTATTAACAATGAAGAACGATTTTGTTCTTTGAGCAATAATATGCCAATAATTCAAAATGGTCAACTTGTGTAATGTATTGACAATTTTTAATAAAAACAAGAAATCGAGGTCTATCTTACTAAAGGCTACATCTAACCATTTTTGCATATGTTATTTGTTTGACAATGGTACATATTTTGTTCTATAAATAAAATTGCATTTTATGGTAACAATGTTGGTAAATACCGGTAAATTTTTTTTACAAAAAAATGTGTTAAAATAAATAACAAGGGTAGACTGTCATATAGGGTCATAGAATGTGCAACGTAAATAATTTGGTACAAGTTTCAAAGAATATTTGCATTTATTCTTAGAACCACTCAATTTTCTTATTGATTGTTTTCTTGAACAGTTTGTGAGATGCAAAAATGGAACAATTTTGTTGATGAAGAAAGCGTAGCCTGCATAAACAATTGTAAAGGTTAAGCAAGTGTGCAAAGATGATATGGTAGCGTAATTATGTACTGGCCAATATCTTCAGGCAACATGAAACTAGGGCTTCCATCGGTCAAAAAAATTGGACTCCGAGGGTCAGACTCAACTCAAACTGAGTACGCAAAATGTTTATATTTATCTAAGAGATCATGTAGTTGTTGTTTGGCCAGATATTATCCACACATGCATTGACTTATACTTTGTTAAATAAATGAATATATCGACACCTATGTCTTGAAATGGTCTTGTTTATAAACAAATCTCTCACATTACGAAGTAACAGTCTAAAACAAAACAAATAAGTAACAATGACATCCCCTTTTTGAGTCCTTGAGGCCAATAAAATGGACTCAAGTTCAGTTTTTCTGGACTCAGGCTCAAATACACAAGTATCCGCGGAAGCCCTATATTAAACTATAAATACCAATTGTAGTTGTCTTGGTTGTTTGAATTCAACTTTTTGTTTGTTTTATAATCAACATCATTTATCTATTTTCTAATGTTTTTTTTAAACATCTTTTAATATTTTCATCAAATAATAAAAAGCATCCAATTGATGATATTTTATGAATGCTTCTTTGACTATTGTTTGTTATCATTGAACATAGATTATTTTACAAAGAATGAATAAAATAAGTTTTGATGAAATGTCGACTTTTAATTTTCTTTTTCTCGCTAAATATACACCATTTTCATTTTTCAAAGAAATGATACAATAATTTAGAATTCAAGAAGCACTAATAATTTAAAGACATTTTGAAATTCTTATGATACGACGCCATATTTTTTTTGTAGTCTACATTAAAAAAGACGAGAATAGACATTTAAACATAGAATAGACAACTTTTCTTATCCAAAACTTAAAAGAAACCTATTAAAAAAAACCAATGATATTTATCATGTAAACTCCTCCTTTCTTACCAACTTTTAAAAACAAAATGAAGCAACATAAGAGTAACGAGCGACCATTGTTATCCTTACACAACTCACTTATATAGCCTATGATTAAAAAAACTTTCATTCAAGGAAGACTTGAAGCCTAGTTGTAAACATCCTTTTAATGTAATTTTTTTATCCTTCATGAGTAGATGTCATCATGAGACAAAAATCAAAGAATAAAAGACATATAAATATGTTCACCCTTGAAAAGAGATGCCATTGTTATTTCCCATTGATTAAATGAATGATAAAAGGAACATATCGTGTTCACTAGTTACTTTTTCTGATTTCGTTGTACTCTCACTTTCCATTTGTGTGCCCCGCCTACAAACACATGAAGCGTCAACTGATGAGAGTGGCCTCCCTTCCAATGTTTATCGATAGGTGGCGCTGTGCGGTTTCTGATTGGCCAATTCCAAATGAACCGTCCAATCAGAAGGCGCATTAGCACAGCGAATTTCAAACGGCTTGCACACGATGGGCATGATTGTTTACAAATTTTGAGGGATAAATTTAGTTTTTTTTCTCAAACTCAAAGTTGTTCGCAACATTGCTGGAAAAAGAATCATCGATCAGACGAACGCATCTCATTTCTTCATAATTTCAGTTCCTAGATTCTCCAAAAATGAACGCGAAGAGGAAAGATCGAATTTTGAGATCAAAGACAACAATGCCACTTGATCAGGTATGGTTTCGTGTTCGAGTTACAGATATAAACCAAATGCGTTTCTTTTGAATTTTTATTCTGCATGTTCTGAAATTTGAAATACTTTAACATCATAATCTTATTTGCACGTTCAGTTGATTTACATGTATTTAGCTTTTGTGAAATTCGGTACATGACCTAAATTCAATTGGCTAAAATACGAAAATATAGAATTGTTGTTGCTTAGTTTTGCTTATTCAGGATAAACAATTTGTTTTGGCTTCATGAAATATATATATTACGTCAATGTGAAACACAGAAAGGTTTGTCAACAATTTATATCATAAGAAAGTATATCATATTTTTCAAAAAATCATGATTTTCTATTTCTCAAAAAAAATGGGCGAGAGGGCAGCATGATATACTTTCTTATTTCTTGTTTTTGACGAATCTGTTGATTGTTCATCTCAAAAAAGGTTTCCTTGAAAAATAAAGCCGATGATGAACTGATTATCCAAAGAAATAAGTATCAAAAGAACCATATTTCAACAAATAATTTCAAAAATGAACTTATTACTACATCTACTACTTTAATGAAAAATTCCAAAGTTCGGATGACTTTGGGTGCTGTCTCGTTCTTCCCCTAAATCCTTTTTACCAATATTATAAAATTTCTCTCTCTGTTTTGAACAGATTGAAAAGTAATGAGCCAACACTTTTTTGTGATAAACTTTGTTACTTAGTAGTTGGTCTGTGTAGACTGGTCTTTTTATGCTATCCAATGTTTAAACTTTGGAACAAATACTGTTAATGCTCCATGTTATGTTTATCAGGCATCAATAAAACTCTAACAACTGTAACTTATTATGGAACAAATTTGATGTTAGGAAAAACAGCCAAATTCAAGCTACTATGTTCCGCCTACAACTATATGATATATACATACACTTGACTTAAATTTTGCCTTGTTTCGAAAATGTGAAAATTGTAGAATATAAGAGAAGATAAGAGTTCATGAGGAACCTGTATCATATCAGTAGATCAGCTGTTAACTAGTGTCCCCTTCCACAAAACACTTACAATTGATTGTAAGGGGTTATAGTCAAAACGGCGACAAACCAAAACGGCGACAGGCCGTTAGTCAAAACGGCGACAAATTAGACGGAACGGCGACAAAAATAACTAGTCAAAACGGCGACAGCATAGCATTTGTAATAATAAAGGCCAACAGAAAACAGGATTCATCTTTCCGTTGCTTACTATGACATTGTTTAAAAAAATTATATTAATTCTCAACGCACTTGAGTCGTTATTTATACTGAGTCCAAATCGCTAGTTATGGCCTATGACAGTACAAAGAAACATATATTATGATATAAAATATAGATACAAATAGATATAAAACATTGGGTAAATATAGTTAGGCGCAACCTTCTATGATACATTTTCTTACTACTTTAAAACTGACTTCACCAAGAGTTAAAAGTGCTATGTTACTAGTCTGACTGAACAAAATGATTAAGACTATTGATCTTATCAACTAAGTCATTAATATAAACTGAAAACAGCGTGGGGATTAAAACACATCTCTTTGTACACTAATACCACTTGGAGAATAAAGTGAAGTTGAAGTTGATAGAAAAGATCTTGTGTACTAAGTGATAATAATCACGGCAAATCGTGCTCTCATTGATGCCCCTCCGATATCAATCAGTGTCATAGTAATTGGTCGTAATTAATTAATCGACTTAAAGGCACCACTCGAGCTGCTTTCGTCCGCCATTTTGAAAGGTTAGCATTGCGAGAAAACACATGTGCTGTAATATGCTTATTAATTTACAAAATTAAGTAATAAATACTTGATTAATAGAAGAGGAGCATATGTACAAATAATTCATAATAAAAGTTATCAGTTGCGACAGCATTTTGTCGTAGTAATGCATTCCACGATCGTAGCTTCGATGATTGGCTTCATTTCACGATGTTTTTAATTTTTGAGCGATACACTTTATTTCTTGTCAAATAGTCAAATCTTTAACAACTAAAATGCTTATCTCACAAACATATATGAAATTAAGAGTGAAATTATCATGTAAAAATCATATATAATTGTAAACAGAAAAGTCCTCCTGAATTTCGTTTCCACAAAAAATACCCCGCTCGAATGGTCCCTTTAAGTAATCAATGCTTAATTGGAAGGAATTGACCATTGTTCTGTAGTTACTGATATTATGATCATTATTCGTTTCCAATTGTTACAGTTCTTTCCTTTACAGTTCTTCTCAGCAGTAAAGCTGCATGATCTTAGTTACTTAGTTTGTTTAGAATAAATATCCAATCTACTGGGTGGAATGATTTTTCAATTCTATTAAAAAAGTAATTCGGGTATAGATTTACATTTTCCTTTTTTGGTACACATGCAATATTCAAAAAGTCTTATCAAACTTTAAAAAACAAATTACAAAACAACTAAAAAAACAAACATGCTACAACGTCATTTTCAAATGTATTTAATATATAAAAAAAATTGCTGTCGCCGTTCCGTCCAAATGTTGTCGCCGTTACGTCCAGCGAATTTGACATATATTTTATTGATAAATGTGTTTCGCCGTTTCGACTAGGCATTTGTCGCCGTTTTGACCAAATTGTCGCCGTTTTGGTCTGTCGCCGTTTTGGCTTGTCGCCGTTTTGACCGTATCCCATTGTAAGGCTACATTCTATTGTAACTTGTTACTTTACATCCGCTTTGTGTAACGGAACCCAGATGTCTAGCATAGGTAGATGTTCATAGAGCTCAAAGTCTTCTGGATAGACCGAGGGTTGTGGTTAACCCCACACTGCTTATCAGTTGTATTATCTAACTTGTATATTAACCAGATATAATTGTTACATAATTTACTCTGTTTTGCCAGATACACCATGACAATTCCAGCAATGTTATGAACATGGGAGTGAAAAGACACGGTGCATCACTTTTGGATCCATCACTCAAACGCAGAGCAGCCTTTGGAGACATCACAAACGTGAGTTGACTTCTTTTAAACTTATAGCTACTCATTGATTCACTTGCCACAGATTATCAACCCTTTGACTGCAGGAAGAATTGACTTTATTTAGCTATATAAGGGTCACTGGGTCCGAAAATGATATATATTTTCTATGAATCATTTTTGTATCAACATAACCTTACTAAAAACTGATAATCTAATGATATCGTTATTATCTCTATTACATATGATATTTGAAAAGAGAAAGTTTATTGTTGTCTCTTCCAGTGACTAATTGAATGTATTGTAATCCCCATCTCTGTTTCATAGGCTGTGAAAGAGAACCAAGGCCTGAAGGATGGACAGAAGAAGAAGAGTTCTGCCCAGAAGGGGTTAAAGGTCACCCAGGAGAAGGTTGTACTGCCAAAGAAAGCAGTGAAGCAACAACCGGTAAAGAAGGAAGATGATAAAGAAAACAGCAGCAGCTCTGAAGATGAAGTGGTTATTCTCTCACAGGGGGTGCTGTCATCACAGGAATTGGTCAGGTACAGAAAATTGATTCAACCATTATGTTTGCAGTTTTATGTTTTGTTACATCTTAAATTTGATACATAGCACTAAATTCCAAAATGGGTAATAAAATCATATCATTCGCAGGGATAAATTTAACCCGCTTGCTTCCTGCTTCAAATACTCATAAAATTTAGAAAGAACTAGTTGAACATATCAGGTGTGAGTTCTGGAAAGCAAAGTTTTTGTTTTGGTACTATTTTCTTACTCGTATGAGGACATTTTTAAATCTGCTGGGACTTTGGGGTTGTGAGTCTCTGGACTCAGCAAGTCAAATCTTTGGATTGATCACTGCATGTATAAGTAAGAGCAGCTTTTTCAACCATGCAGTTGCTAAACTAATGTCCAAAAGAAACGATACCATGCAAATCGCACAATAACTCAATCCATTGCAGATTGATTCAGTAGTCAACTAACTTCTATGCAAAATTTGGAAACATTATCTTTTCATATTTGCGAGAAACATGTATTTAAAAAAATCATCGATCTGGGATCTCCTTAACAATGTGAGATAGCAGGGAGAAATTGGACACTTTCTTAAAACGTTCTGGTGCAATGACGCGTCAACGAATTTATGTCAAATAAAGTGCATTGTATCAACAAGATTGTATTCTTACCTAAATTCAATACTTTATCAATTTTATAGGGAAATGACAAAAGTTCTGTGCATAAAACAACTTGAAATTTTGATTTATACACCCCATGTGCGTTTGAAGAGACACACAATAAGAAATATCTCTTCCTTAAGAATGAAAATGTGCATACTTCTTTACAAGACATATGCCTGTTAGGCACACTTAAATTCGACTCTTGTCAGGTAATAGAGTTTTGTTTCAGAGGACGTTGAAAACTTGGTATCGTTTCTTTTGGACGTTAGTTTAGGTGAATTGTGTGGCATTGATTGATGAGCGGAAACTACTGAACTGAACTCTCGGTATATATGATTAACTGCAACCTGAATACTATGACAATATTTCAATATATATTGTGATATTCATTGTATACATAATGTTTGAAAGTAATCTCCAATTGTGCATGTTACAGCTCTGGCAGCACAGATTCCAGTAAACACAAGAGGTCCATATCTGAAGAAATAGATGAACTTGAACTTCTCCTGGTAAGTAGAAAAGCACAATACACAGACTGTCAACAGTTTTGCATTTTATTAGTTTTACTGATTGTTCAATTTATTAGAAATTAAAAATTTCTGGTCAAAGGGTCCAGAAAGAGGGACCAAACAGTTCACATGAAAGGGATTTAAGATAGACAAAATAATGAAAAGGATGTAATTACTATAGGTATGTCTCCTAATAAGCAATAACGGGTTTGGAATAATCAAGTAGAATTAGAATTGTGGCTCTTGCTGTCAGTAATATCTTACTGAGACAATCTTTCTCATCATTCTACTATATAGCTTCAACTGAACTATTGGTAAACTACTTTGTTCCTAGAGAGGTCCTGGGGGTAAACAGTCACCAAGATTTTTTCAAAAAACAAAATTCATAAGTAAGAAAAATCTTCCTTTGAATTATGGGAGTTTGTGTTCAAATTCAAAAGTTACATCGTCCCTCAGGTTTTCATTTTGATCGACACTGATGCCCCAGTAACATTTCAGTTTTCTTTCACACCTTTTCAGTTTTTCTTTATCAATATAAATATTTGTCGTGTACAGGAGGAGGAACAGATAGATGATGTGGACAAGGAGAACATGGGGGACCCTGCACAGGCTGCCCTCTATGCCAGGGACATCTTCGAATACTACAAGGAGAGGGAGGTCAGTGGTGCTCTCCTCATATATTCTATGGACAAGTTACACAAAATAGACCAGAGGAACAATGTATATTTTGGTTCTCCTTGCAAAAATCCCTTTTTTACTCTTTGTTTTATGCTAAAAATTCACCCCAATAGACAAAATAAAACACGCATATTGAAGCCATTATTTTCATAAACTCGTTCCTCTATCACAGGTAAAGTTCAGCATTGACCAGTACATGTCGAGACAGCCCCAGCTGACGTCCAACATGCGGAGTATCCTGGTGGACTGGCTGGTGGAGGTGCAGGAGAACTTTGAGCTCAACCACGAGACGCTCTACCTCGCCGTCAAGCTGGTTGACACCTTCCTCTCCCGCAAACAGGTTGTCAAGGAGATCCTACAGCTCGTCGGGGCAGTCTCTCTCTTTGTAGCCTGCAAGTTTGATGTGAGTTGATATTGATTTAAAGTTGTTCCTTGTTTTGAACTTAGTCTCATACTCTGCTTTTCCTTCGTGTGGGCTTTTGAGTTCATGATTAGATAAGATTGACATTCATGAGCAGAATTATATTATCAGTTAAGAATGACACTGATGCAGCAAATGGATTCTATTTGTAGTTCTATCTGCTTCATACAAGCATATATGATGTAAGCAAAGGTGTCGTGACTGTTCCATGTTACCTTGATGAAAGAATCTATTTTAAATAATATGCATAACTATGTTGTATTCAGTTGAAGTTGGACATAAGTTTGTGTTTTTAAACATCATAATGAATTCTTATCATTGTCATGCAGTTGCTATCACGTTTAGGTATCAAAAAGTATTACAAGGATTACAACTTACAAGGATATTCAAAGTTTCAATCCTTACCCTAAGATTAAACTGAATTGAAACCATTCATACCGGTAGTATTACAAAACTGTCAGTTTTATCTACATGACTTTATATCAACAATAATTTGATATTTTAAAAATCACAATATTTCAGGAGAGATGTCCCCCTTTGATCGAAGACTTCCTGTATATATGTGACGACGCCTACACACGCCGAGAGTTCATTCAGATGGAGATGAATATCCTGCGCATTGTTGGGTTCGATCTTGGCATGCCCTTGTCATACAGATTCCTCAGGAGATATGCCAAGGTACAATTCTGTTTTGTTTATTAGCAATAGATCAAATCAAGATAATATCAGTGTCTAAAATTTAGCCTGTCCACCAGTCCTTAAACTGGCTACTTTTTGTAAGGACTGGTTACCTTTTAGTCAGGACTGGTAACTTTTGCAAAAAAATATTTTCCCCTAAGGAATTCACAAAGAAATTTTCAGAACACGCTAGGTTGAATCTATTTTATGAACTGTTTATATCATTCGATACTATGTAATTTCTTAAAAAATATCACTTGACAAAAAGTAACAAAACCAATTCTTCATCACTACTAATTATCACAGACATTATATAAAAAATGTTGGATTCAAGCGAAAAAATAATAATATTCATGAAGATTTTAACCTGCAGCCTGTTTGTATGTGAAACAATAAAATTTCAATGGTGTGTCAATTAGTAATTAAAGTGATGGCTCTATATGGAACCTGCAGAAGGAAGAGGGTACTATCATTAGATTCTCAGATTATTATAGTATTTTTTGTAAATTGATTTATTGTCGACACCTTTCATTAATCATTAACCCTTCACCTCTGGAGCAAGGTCTTATTTTTGTGCACACTTCATTGGCTTTCTTGCAAAAGAGACATACATACATAGGGTCTGTCATATGGGTGCATTTGGGTCTTGTGTATTGGACGAGAAGATGTTATGGACAGGGGGGAATAACAAGTTTTAAGAACCAGTTGTTTCTCCGCCCCCATTACATATTCTTTTGCTTAATGTTTAATATCTAACCACAATGTTTTTCTTTTTTTTTAGCAAAAAGATGATGTCCATTACATCATCTTTTGCTCATTGTTTAGTATCTAACCGTCATGTGCTTGTTTAAGTGTGCGAGGGCCTCTATGGAGACGCTGACCCTGGCCCGCTACGTGCTGGAGATGTCTCTGATGGAGTACTCACTCATAGAGAAGAGGGAATCTCAGGTGGCAGCCGCTGCACTCTACCTCGCTCTCAGGATGAAGAATGAAGGATCATGGGTAAGTCTAATCAAAAGTGGGAGAGATGCTCATGTTGAGGAATTAGCTTCATTCTCCAGTGCCAACATTTCAGCTCCTAGTCACAGAAAGGCAATTGTCAGACTAATTTTGAACAACTTCTATCTATATTGGCTTGCTGGGTAGGATGCACATTCATTTTCATGACACTTTTCCGTAGTAGTCAAGGTAGCTTATTATTTGATCAGGCAGCGCCTTGTTTGTCCTATGACCTAACAGGGATCCATATAACATAAATCTCAACTAATAACAACAATGGTGTTGAACAATGAAGGATATCATAATTTTGCTAAAACAACAGGCTTGTCTCGAAGCGGAATTGTCATAGTTGTGATTTGATTTTAGCAGAGAAAGAAAAGGCAACTTTTCTGAAATGTATGACTTCATGAACATCACTTCCCTCCCATTTCAGAGTCGGACCATGGTCCACTTCTCAGGGTATATACTACCCGAGCTGACAGACCTCTCCAGACAGCTGAACACAATGATCAAGTCTCCCCCCAACAAGCAGCTGACAACCATCAGGTCCAAGTACTCCCACAAGTAAGTCTTTACGCAGCTTATCACTCACATTATGAAACCTTACCGACATATTTTCAAAATTGGCACATGTGCACATACCATTTTTACCTATCAACAACTGTTTCACCAAGGGTACATTTTTATTACTTGCCCATGTAAGGTATCTATTATTTATTTAGTAATTATAAACTAGTGTAATGCAACAAATATGAGGATCACAGTAGTGTTTGGTTGTAATGTCAGTGTAAGAATGCAGAGACATTGGCTGACAAATCTAAGAAATATTTGTTGTTAAAGTGGAAGGTTGTTTAGTATCTTCTGACGTCACTTAAATTGTCCATTCAGAGAGAGAGGACTATTTTTGTGATATTTCCATTGCATTTAAATTGACTTAAGCTGTATATTTATGTTCTAGCACACATGACTATCACAACATTGAAATTAAGACCAGTATGATGTGGTTTGATGTGATGTGTTGGTTTTAATGAATGATTACAAAATTTGATAATCAACTTCTTATTTTTCCAGAGTGTTCTATGAAGTTGCAAAGACACCGACAATTGAGGATAACGACTTATAGCCAACAGAAGAGCATGAAAGCGTATGAGAACTTGAGTCAAGTGTGCATAACTGAGGCTTCCTGTAAATATAATGTGACAGTTGACAATGGCGTGACATATTGAAATGGACAATGCAGTCACCTCTTGTTGATTTCAAACTGTGCTGCGATTTTGTGGAAATCCTCCAACAGTGGAAGATATTGAAGACGTCGAGAAATTGATCAGCAGAAGCTTTAGTCAATGATCAAAATGCTACACAAAATCATCTCTTTTGTTTCAAACTTCATGAATGAAATTATGATAAACAAATTTTAATTATGAGTCATCCGCATTTTAAGTTATCATTTATTTTTGGTTACTAGCAGTTAAAGTGATAGATTTTAAGTGTAATATACCTAGTGTTTTACTTTTGCATATTGTTAAACATTTTTACTCTTTTGTTTGTTATGTATATAAGTGTCTAGGGGATTAGGGACTAATCGTTTCTAAAATGTATTTCCTTAACACCATAGAAAAAAAACATTTCACTGAGCACCCAAATTGTCTAGGGACACTCATTGTAAAATGTTGTTATTTACAAATAATGTCTTTGGTAAAATCTACTTAGTGCAATTCCTATTTTCACTTTACTTATGAATACTAAAAGCGTAAACTAATCGTCAAAAAAAATATGATAACTCTCAAAGAAATTCTTTACAAATTAATAGTATCTTAGAGAAAATCAACCTTTTGAATTGTCTTTAGTTCCAACTGACTTTGTGCAGAGTTGATTTCTTTAATAACCAATATATTTACACTAAGTCGAGAGCAGATAATTCAATGAATACACTTAACTTATCACAATGATTATGTATATACCACACAGAATCACGCTTCACAAACAAGAGTACATTGACTAATCATGGTAGTTAGTTGGACACGCGGCACCAGCGTATGTTCTGTCTGTGTCGTCCATGTCTGGTTGTGTTGTCTTCTCTTCTGTCTCTCCTTCTCTCCTCTCTCTATCTCTCTCCAGCGGCCTGTGCTGTCTTGTTTTGTCTCTCTGTAGCCTCTATCAGCTCAAGTAAATATCTTTCTGTAAACATCATTGCAAGATTATTCTGTTCAGACTGTAAACATCATTGTAGTGTGACACTCAAGCAAAGCATTTAAGACAATATTTCGAGCTATCCTTTTTTTCTAATTTTGAAGGATGCATTTCGTCACACTTCGTATGAGCGTAGATAAGTTTATGCAAATTGTTTTTTGGAAGTGAAAATTAAATTGGATCCATGAAATTTTATGATGTAAGGCCATAGCTTGGTATTTTAAGACCTATTTGGAAACGATTTCAGTTGTAAGCCATTGACCTTTGATTGAAATCGCCCTTGGCTAAATTCTATGTCAGCTGTAGTATAAAATTGCCGAGGTTGTAATTTGTTGTAATGCTTCATTGAAATCGCATGTCAGCAAATCCATGCTTCTGCTAGTTCAAGAAGAGGCTATCACATTTCATCTAATTATGAACCAGTTTCCAAACTGTCAGTTTTATGCCTTGCTGCAGACCCTTGAGTTTTCAGTGCTTGCTCATTTGCCTGAAAGGTCACTACAGCAGCACAGAAAAATAAAGCATTTATAGCAAGGGATAAAACGACAGTTTGGAAACTGGCGTCTTAGGCTTTCTGTTGGAAGATGGAACCACTGTGGTTCCAAGCTCTCTTCATTTGTCACAAGCCAATAATAATAGAAAATTGTGATATCCTAGCTTAGTGTAAAAAGATCTGCTACGGATTATCTTTAATGATATTTATATGTAATACTGAATTTACTCTGTTATTTTCTTGAGCTGATTGTGTGTATGAATATTTATTTTGTACTGTGACATGTTAAATGTAGCTAGCATTTTGTGGCTTGTATGAATGGTTGAATGCCTTATAGAATAGTAGCATAAATTTGCACATAAACAGCATGATATCATGAAAGGGAAATGAAGTCAATTACAGATTAGAACTTATTTCATTTAAGTCTAAATTTTTTTCTCAGAATTATGAATTGTCTCCCATGATTACATCCCATTCATTGCAGCTGAGATTAATTTCATGAATATTCATGTTCCTTTTTGAGGTGCTACAAGCATTTCTTGTATATTTTTGTATTTGTGAGAAAGGCGTGTGAAAGGTGTCAAACTTATCTGGGGCCATTACTTTTTGGCTTTTTTTTTCTTAACAAATATGTGCAATTAGAATTTTTAGGTCCTTTATGCCATTTTTAATTTGGCTTTTGAGACTTTCTTTCACATGTTTGGATACATAAAGATAAGTATTTTCCTTGATTTGCAGAGGTTTGGTGAACTGGTCTTTGGCCACGATCATATTCAGATTTAGTTATTTTCATATTTACAGAATATTATTTTCTCAGTAATCATGACTGTATTAAGATCCCCAGCTAGTCTTCAATGTCAAAAGTTATAAATTTAAAAGAATAAATTATCCTTATCAACAACAATTTGTTTTGTGTCAATACCTGTTCATTATTGTAACAATGTTATACGAAGGTTTGGAAATCCTCAATCCGAAGGTTTGGAAATCCTCAAACCGGAAAGAATCTAACTACCCAAAGATTGTCTGTTGCAGTGAAACCATAGGCCGAGTTGTTTTTGATGCATCAACTCTAGAGATTACCATTGTAATTTATACAATCCACTAAACTTGCTCATTCCAACAGTGCCTCCTCATGAAAGCTAACCGAGTTACTCAGTTCTTGTCGTTTATTTGAACAGACCAACTGCCTCATTTGAATCAACCATGCTGATTGTGCAACTAGCTTAGTTTGCAACATATCAGGGTTTCTATAAATAAGTCTTGGGTATTTATTATAATCTTTATGATACATATTTTATCTTGTGGTAACTAATAAACAAAATATTTCAATAATTATATATATTTTAAGATTAGATATTTTGGTTAGAGGAAATTACCTTTTTCAGGTAATGGAGAACAAAGGTGTTACATTAATGTATCATTCCTGGTCGACCACACACCCTTGAAGGTATAACAAAGACTCGGGTATTTGAGGTTCATCAATTGATATATGAAATAATAATATCAAGTAAACATACAATGTAGATATTATAAATATACCTATTGTATTATCGGACAAATTGTATTCTCTGGACAAATTGTATTCTCTGGACAAAGATGTAGTTGGAAATTGTTAAGCACAACCAGGATGGAGTTCATATCCTTTATGTCGACCCTGTGAGTTGTGTAAAAACAAAAATGTAACCATCAACTTTGGAAATGAAACCAATTTGAAATTAAGATTTGGTATTTTTGACCCCAAATACTTGGGAGGAAATTACTATTACTACACCACTCAAAAGCATTATAGGAACACTTGTATGTCATACAAATACTATTGATAATGAACCCACATTTAAATGTGTATCAAAACAAACGTACACTCTCTATGAAATAATTAGAGGATATTTGTCTTTTCTTGACAAATACCATGTTTATCTCATCGAGTGAGGAAGAAAGTTTATATTTGTGGCGCAAATACAGGTACACACATATTTCATATACAATAGTAAATCGCTATAAAACCTCACCACTAACGAGAGGTAGAAAACAAGAAAAGGATATTAATCATAAGAAATTTCTTTTAACTTTTTACATCGTTTTTCATAGGCATAACTGTCCTCTGTCCGCTTTTTGATCAAAATCACGACCGTTTATCTTTAAATTGGCCACTATACTGGCGCAAGTAGCATCCAAATGGTACTATCGGTTACATAACAGGTTTGATAACGTTTTGCATAATGTGACTTCTAGTACTACGTTCGTTGTCTCTTTAACATTTGATGTTATGTCGATTAAACGTCTATCAAGTGGTTCCTGGCTGGTGTTAATGGTCATAATTTGTTGGTTTGCGTAATGAGATTTTTGACACTATCAAAATTATGCATTTAGCATTAAAATACAATTATCAGTGAACAATTAAAAATATCAATTTCCAAGAAAAGTGCTACTGCCCCTATAAATGCAAATACTTTTTACTATTTCTACATGGTTACGTATATATATACTCGTGTTCATGTATTGGTAAATTTTCCAGTTTTTGACCTATTTTCCAGTAACTGATCATTCATAAAGACATTTTAGCGTACCTTGATTTTATAAAATCGGTGTTGCGCCTTTCTTTTTTCGTTGAGTATATCAACATTATTGTTATCAGAAAACTTCCGAATCTGTCACGACAAACTGCATTTTCTACTCACAGAAGCAACTCAGTAAAGTCAGAGCTGCTTTTATTTTGACATCTTCCTACGCAGAGTCTAATAAGCCAGTATCCGAACTGTCAGTTTTATGTCTTGCTGCAGACTCTTGAGTTTTCTGTGCTTGCTCTTTAGCTTATTATGAGAGAAAGCAATAGACCAATCAGAAAGTAACTAGAGGTTGCTAAAAATCGCCTGTAAGGGCGATGATATCAGCACAGAAAATTCAAGGGTCCGCAGCCAGGCACAAAACTGACATTTTAAAGTGAACAGCATTTGATAACAGATGCATCTTTCTGAATGTATTATATGTTATTTATTGAATATTAAATATGCATTCCCGGTTCGCGATCTTGTAAGCCTCTCGAAATGTCACCAAAAATGCTGTTTTTTAATCTTTTCTTAGAATATCCTCACATTTACATTGGCTAATGAAATAAGACTTAACCACCACTTGTAATGCAATAACAAGGCTTTTAACACTCGAAGTCTGAAAAAAAGGGCTTCACTTCTCGCTCTTTTTTTTATCAAGCTGTCAAATATAGGAGAATAAGATGAAGAAGAGGAGGAGTATTTTATTCCATGTGTAATATAATATAAATCGAAAAAATCTTACTGTCAATGATGTGTTTTAATCATGTTCAAATAACATATGTATAACCAAAAACCTTGAATTCCGTTCTACAAAACAATTACCCCGACAGGACTGATTCTGTAGTAAATAATAACCCGGTACCGAGGGTTATGGAAAATAACCTGGCGAGGGCGTAGCCCGAGCAGAGGTTATTTCCATAACCCGAGGTAATCGGGTTATGATTTGACTTACACTTCCGCGGAACACTCCTGCAATGGTTTCAACTAAATTTGTTCATATACAACTAATTTATAAACGTTTTAGTGACATATTTCGCTGATTTAACATATCTTGATAACAATAAACATTTAGACTTCTTACAATACTCCCTGATTAGGGTTTTCGTACAAAAACTTGATTTCTCACATAAAAAAACTATTTTATCAAAATGTTTCAACTAAATTTGTTCATATACAATTAATTCCTAAACGTTTCAGTGATATATTTTGCGGGTTTAACATGTCTTGATAACAATAAACATTTAGACAACTTAAAATACCCCCTGCTATGGGTTTAAGAATTAAAACTTGAATCCTGACATTAAAAACTATGTTATTGCAATATTCGTTTATATTTATAGCAAAAACTTAAAAATCCAAACATGACACAACAAAATTTACATCAAGTGGCATGGATCCTCGGTAGCTCAACTGATAAAGGCGCTGTTAGATGACATAGACTTACGTTACTGTTTCGATTCCCACTTCCGTTGTTCATAAGTTGAACCTCCTTGTTTGATTATAACTCAACATCCAATTATTTGCGTTTAATTACAATCTTTTAACCGACCAAGGTGGTTATGAGATAACCAACCTACGAAGGAGCTTACGCCTTATAAAATTCAACTATAAATTATAGGCAATAACGTCCCAAGGCGTGAAAAGGGTAAACACCTATAGGACGGTAGTTTCGAGCTAAAACCAATTGAAAAAAGAAGGGATATTTATAACCGCCCAAGGGATGTAAAGCTACATATTCTTAGCGTAGTGTAGAAGATTGGTTTTAGAAATAAATGGTAATTTTGATGTTTGTTTTTTTAAAATGAAAATAAATAACTTATTTTAACCTTTAAATATATGTTTCTCCCAAAGTCTTTAAACACTTTCATGAACACTTTCGATAGAAGACATCAGTTCGACTCAACGGAATAAAAACCCAGTGCTAGTAATCCCGAACGATGTTTATTTTACGAAAAGAAAATCTGTTATATCACAAATCATGCACAAATCGTCCTTGGCAAGTGTTACCCTACGTAAATGGCACACATGAATGAAGTTGTAAACGGGGTTTCCGTGTAAAACACTGCTTAAAACTATAGGTTTGGGACAGTGTTATAGCAGAAGGATAAAACGGTTTGAGTGACATTCTAGAAGTTGAAGGGTAGAAAGTACAATATCGTGTGGATAACCAACTAGTTAATTCACAGAACATGTTTTGATATACCGGTATATCGTTATGGTGTTTTCAAACATTAATGAAGCCAGTGTACGAATTGTAACCGATGACTATAAATGGTAAACCCAGTCGTTTATTTTCGAAATCAAAAGTGTAGAAAAACGATGGAGTCGCATTGTTCATTGAATAAAGATAAACAACTTCCAGGCAATTGCTGTAGTTGATAATGGTAAAGTTTTTAATTCATAGGGAATTATCACCATTTCCTTTTCGTGTCTCAGATTTATTTTCTGACATGACCGTATCCGAGGTCAACAAGGGGAGATCACTCTCAGCTTCCTTTCCTGATTCAATGACAATATTTGTCGTGTAGATGTTCTGTGGTAACTCGGCATCCTGAAATGAAATTCAATAAATATATTGAACCATGGCTAAAATGAGTTTTCATCTTTTTGTATTGGATATAAATATTTGTTATCTTTGCCATTCGATTGTACAAAAGAAAACGAATTAAAAAACAATTCAATTTGAAAAATATTAAAACAAAACAATTTTTATCTGTTTTTCTTTTTTTGTCCAATGGCGGCCATTTTTGTGTGAACCATTAATTCATTTTGTGTAAGAAAAGGAATCGCGTGGGTGAAGTGTCAGTTCAATTGGAACCATTTATTTTAATTTTCCTTCCTGACATGATACTGCCCCTCACAAATATGTCCAGTTCATGAAACTACATCATTAAATGACATAGGCATATTTGACTATGACATATGTTTTCAATAAGTATCATCATAACTTGTTTGCAAACACGTATAAAATAGATACAGCCAAGTTGTCGTACCTTATCAAACGATCCTCTGCTTTTACTTTTGTAACCAATGCAGTTCTGGATCGATTTAGGGAGACCATCAAAGATTTTGTCCACGATGAAAATGACGTATCGTGGATCCAACTGCCCATCCTTGTTGAATCCTATGGACACGAAAATAATACGAAAAATAAGACATTAAGATTCTACTGCGAAGGACAATGGGCTCTTTTGATGATTAAATCAACCTTCCTTGGAAAGAGAGATTGGAATGAATTTCAGACTGTTACATAAATGACAATCTACATCTGAAAGCCAAGTTTCGCCTTCTGAAAAACATTAAATGTAAATAATTTAAATTGACATTTTCGGGTTGTCCATATCTTTTTACTAATGGCCTATAAGCCACACTAGGTCCAAATCTTTAAGTAACTGCACCAAATTGCCTTTTGTTGAAATGAATATCGAGAAAGAGTGAATTCCATTTAAAACTATTTTATATTCATTATCATCCTAATTCGTTTGTAAAATGTTTTACATAGGGTATGTTTTGATAATACTTTACATATGTTTGATTATATCTGGAGTCTCCCAATCCCCGCTAACTTTTCCAAATCCTGTCCATAACAGATTTCTAAGCTAGGTCATTTCTATATATGTTAATTTAAGTAAAGCTCCGATTCCAAAACAATGAATGGAACCGATGCCAATGGGCCTAGGCCTATTTTACCTGCAACCAAGTTGACATGGAAGGCGTTGACTAAAATGAGGAAACGATGACGCAGGGCCACTTCTATATAGGTTAAGACCAAAGTAAAACCCCGATTCTAAAACAATGTAGGAGCCGATGCCATTAGGCCGAGGCCTAAATCTACCTGCAACCAAACTGACAGGGCAGGCGATGACTAAGACGAGGATGATACCGATGGCACATAACAACTTCTATAGTAAAGACAAGTAAAGCCACGATTCCAGAATGAATGGAACCGATGCCATAAGGCCGAGGCCTATACCTACCTGTAGCCCAGCTGACAGGGAAGGCGATGCCTATGACGAGGAGGATACCGATGGCACCGAGCCACAGATAGGACACAGTGTAAAGGACTTCGATACCAGACCTGCATATAACATATTGTCATTGGTTAATATTTGCTTATAGTTTTAATATTTTACACTATTTGAGCCTATAAGGCATGTTAGTCACAATATCTCAACTTTAAAACATGGAATGAAACATTAGTATTTAAGAAACGTAGTAAATTGTGTACATCTTACCAGGCTATGAAAAATAAATAATAAAATCTACAACTTATGTTTAACTGCCAAATGCAGTTAAAGGTTTTCGCAATGAAGTGATATTTGATAATAATATTTTACATTATATTAACCCCATCAAGATGGCAAGTGACAGTCCATCTTCTTAAAAAACTAACATATCTAGGCAGGCTATGGAAAAAGGATCATTTTTTGAAAAGGGGCTATTGTTCTATTTTTGTTAGAGTGTGAAATGCAGTTAATCGGTTTTGAAGGAAGTAAATATTTGTCAATAATACTTCAAATAGAGTCCAGTTTTTGAAGGAATCCTTACACAGCCGAATCAACAACCGATTTTGTGACGTCAATCATTGAGTATGTTGACGTCATCAGATTTGACGTATTTACGAATGACGTCATATTGTCAGCAGGACACATATCAATGGGCGCCGCCTCCAGCCAAGGGGTTGGTCTCGTAGCGCCTGAGAATGTGGCCCCGGCGCAGATCCACATCATTATAATGGTACTTGTTACAGTTCCAACGACTGCACCCTGTGTTAGAACACATAACAACATGAATTGCTGCTGAATAAAAGCTTGTAACACTGTTCACTCGCTCTCGCTCGGGAATTACTTATATTTAGCCACTCGTGTCGTAAACATAGTATGTCATGGACAGTCATATAATATCCTCTATGTATCTCACCTTACAGCTAAATACTCGTTTTTGATTGGCTGACAGTCGATACATTTTTGTGACTGTCTAATATCACCCTGCGATTTCCCCTTTTCACGGTGAACCAAACTGCCCATCCTGGTTCCGGGGCCTTCGTTCACGCTACTTAGAGAGGAGTAGCAAGAACGAAGGCCTGAGAAACCAGGATGCCATATAAAAGCTTCTTGCCGAGAATAGGTGTCGCATGACCTTTAGATTACGTTGCAATATGACGCACGCGGTGTTAACAATTTACGACCAGCTGATTTTTGGAATATCAATCATAGATTTCTTTTGTCCTTTTATTTGTCCATTATTTACCACTGCAAAAAGGACATTTAAAGGCCTACGTAAACAAAAAAATAGTTGCATTTTAAAAGTTCAAGGTTCAATGTTTTTTAAGAAAGTGAGTTCAATTATTTTGCCCTTGTCAACATCTAGAAAATCCTGATGTGTGGGTTTAAAACTGACACTAGCAGAAGACAAGAACATATTTTTCTTTCTCTTGGCAGGGGCTCGGCGACTTTGTCTGCAGTAGAGAACTGTTCTACACGCAGTCAGGTTTGGGTGCAATGCTACACTGAATTCCAGCTCAGTACTACCCATGGTTCGCTAGTTCCAGCCGATGCTCGCAGGTTTCAGGGCAATGCATAACCACAATGGTGTTGCGGACTTTCTCCCAGCAATAATACTTGCAGCCGCGATATAAGTTAAATTATCTTATAAGCAGCGTTAAACCCCAGATCACCTCACGTCTTTCTCTTGGCCTTACCTTAGCGTTAGCCCAGGGACAGAGAGTTGCGAGCAGGAACAGACCACAGAGAGGACCATTGAATGCCGAGAGTATTGTGGTTGAAATCTTGAGAAAATATTACATTATTACAAAATAGTGTAAATGAAAATCCTAAAAAATAGAGCCATTGGCTCTGTAGCTCATCAGGCTTCATCATCAATTATGCTGTAGAGTGTGGCCGATGTGATTACCCCTTTGTAGAGGCCACACTGGGTCACCAATCATAAAATTAAGTATAAAGGCGACAAGTTTCAGTTTTCAAGGCCTTATACTTCAGGAGAAGAAGATGAAAATCGATTAAAAAGGACGTTCCTTTTTCCTTTATTAGGGGTCACAGGGCCACCAAAGCTACAATTTATAATCCTCACTAGCCAAGGAGTATGTACACAAAGTTTCAGCTTTCGAGGCCTTATGGTTCTGGAGAAGAAGTCGAAATTCCACAAAGAAATTCCACGGACGGACGGAAGGATGGAAGGACGGATGGACGGCCGGACGCCGGACACCATGCCATGCCATAAGCCCATCGGACCTTACAGGCCAGATGAGCTAAAAATCTAGACTTTGATAGAAAAAAAAGGTTTTTAGGTCATGACCCCGGTGACCCCTTATGTGGGGTCATTGGGTCACGTAATCTACAATTTAGAATCTTCATTTGCCAAAGAGTCTGCACATTAAATTTGGGGTCATGGGGTCACGAAACCTACAGTTTAGAATCCCAATAGGCCAAGGAGTCTACATGCATTCTTTCAGCTCAATAGATCTTTTGGAACTGAAGATGATGATGAAAATAATTTTTGAAGGTTGTGACCCCTGTGGCCCTATATGGGGTCATGGGGTCACGAAATCTACAATTCAGAATCCCCATTGGCAAAGGAGTCTGCACATATAATTTCAGCTCTCTAGACCTTTTGGAACTTGAGAAGAAGATGAAAATAGGTTTTTAAGGTTGTGACCCCTGTGACCCTATTTGGGGTCACAGGATCACCAAATTTACAAATTAGAATCCCCATTGTCCAAGGAGTCTGCACATATCATTTTTAACTCTCTAGTCCTTTTGGAACTGGAGAAGAAGATGAAAATAGGTTTTTAAGGTTGTGAACCCTGTGACCCTATTTGCGGTCATAGGGTCACCAAAGCTACAATTTATAATCCTCACTAGCCAAGGAGTCTGTACACAAAGTTTCAGCTTTCTAGGCCTTATGGTTCTGGAGAAGAAGTCGAAATTCCACAAAGTTTACGGACGGACGGATGGACGGACGGACGGATGGACGGATGGACGGACGGACGCCGGACACCATGCCATGCCATAAGCCCATCGGGCCTTACAGGCCAGATGAGCTAAAAATGAATTTAAAAGATCATTTTTTGCATAGATCAGTTTGCATAATGTCATCAATTCCAAACTGTTGTTGTCATTTACTCTCCTTTGTCATCCCTTTCCTATCTCCGTCATCACATTTGTCTTTCGTCAAGAGTTACTTCGTCATCATTATTTATTTACTTGCGTTATCATGTTTTTCTTATGTCATCATTTAGTACTTCGTCAAAATTTGTTAACTTTTGTCATCATTTATTTCATTGTCATCATTTATCAACTTTTGTCATCGTTTACTTCATCGTCACTTCTTAATACTTTTGTCATTTTATTCATTGTCACGATAAAATACTTTTGTTTTCGGTTATTAATTTGTCACCATTTTATCACTAAAGTCATCGTTTATTCCATCGTCAACATTTTATCATTTCTTGTCATCGTTATTTTTTTCGTCATAATTTATTACTTTTGTCATCGTAATTATTTCGTCAACATTTGATAACTTTCTTCCTAGAAATTACCTGTGTCAGAGTGCCTCCTATCATAGATCAGTTTGCATAATGTCATCAATTCCAAACTGTTGTTGTCATTTACTCTCATCCCTTTCTATGTCATGACATTTTCTTTCGTCAAGAGTTATTTTCGTCATCATCATTTATTTACTTGCGTTATCATTTTTTTCTTATGTCATCATATATTACTTCGTCAAAATTTGTTAACTTTTTTCATTGTTTATTTCATCGTCATTATTTATCAACTTTTGTCATCGTTTATTTCATCGTCATCATTTATAAACTTTTATCATCGTTTATTTCATCGTCACTATTAAATTTCTTTGTCATTGCTTTTTTAATCGTCATCATTTATCAAGTTTTGTCATCGTGTATTTCATCGTCACCATTTCATACTTTTGTCACTGTTTGTTTAATCCTCACCATTTGATACTTTTGTCATGGTTTATTTCATCGTCACTTCCTAATACTTTTGTCATTTTATTCATCGTCACCATAAAACACTTTTGTCATCGTTTATTTCATCGTCACCATAAAACACTTTTGTCATTGTTTATTTCATCGTCATCATTTATCAACTTTTGTCATCGTTTATTTCATCGTCACTATTAAATACTTTTGTCACTTTATTTCATTGTCACCAATAAATACTTTTGTCATCGATTATTACTTCGTTACAATGTTATCACTTTTGTCAATGGATATTATTTCGTCACCATTATAATACTTATGTCATTACTTCGTCACCATTTAATATTTTTTGTCCTCTTTAATTTCTTCGTCGTCGTTTATTACTTTTGTCATCGTAATTGTTTCGTCACCATTTAATATTTTTTGTCCTCGTTTTTTTCTTCGTCATCGTTTATTACTTTTGTCATCGTAATTATTTCGTCAACATTTGATAACTTTCTTCCTAGTATTTACCTGTGTCAGAGTGCCTCCAATAAGAGATATTGCTATAGCAACACCGCAGGAGAGCAAACCAAATACGATAACTGAAATAAAGCAAACATATTTCTAAAATATAAAAAATGTTAATGTTTTCAAAATTTCGAAATGTAAGTGACAAAGCTATTGGTATGAATTAATATTGCAACAAATTTAACATATATTTATGACATGAGTGACAAACTCTATTCCATATATTGTTACCAATGAACTGTAACATCCCCGATGGGAAAATAAAAATCATAACAGAAGCTAAAAATGTTATAGTTTGATGGAACCTTTTGATGTGTATGTGAATATGTTGAATTAAAGATGAGGTAATTAACAAATTTAAATATTCGACAATATATTCGTTAAAAATACATTTTCCCATGATTAATGTTTGAAAGGTTACCTAGGTTGCAAAAGTGAATAACTTCTAATTATTTCTTCAAACATTGACATCCAACACAAGCGCTTTTATCATCATATATCTTACATCACGTTCCATGAGATATCATAATATTTATAAAGAATAACATTCACAGCAAAATACAAATCGATGTTCAATGAAACTCTTTTTACAGTATTTTAAAACAGTGTTGTATCTCTGGGGCGCAGCTGAACTAATAACCACAGTGTTGAAAGGTGTTGAAATCGAAGGGTTGTCTCAAAATCTTCTTATTTTTTGCAGCGGGAACGATTGAACTTCAAAGGGCCTGTACTCATATGCTTTAGTCTAGTTCAAGCAATCGACGTTTACCCGATATTTTGGCGATGACAGTAGCTGTTAAGTCCGATATGTTAGGTAGATGAGGCTTCAGAATATCCTCCCATGTTAGAGCCGATAGACTTGACAATCCGGAAGATATAGTGCTGAATTAGAGAGAGCAAATGGTGATACATACTCTGGCTTAAAAGCTGCATTGGCTATATTTTTTAAATGTTTGAAATGGTTCTCAGATTTTGAAATAATTATCTTTCCATAAATGGTGAAAATGTAAGCAGAAATTAAAACTTACTTAGAACACAAACCCAAATCCTTGTAAATCTCTCAAATCCTACAAATGCCCTTTTGAGACTTTACTTTACGTTAATTCTAGTTGTAATTTGCATTGCATTAGATACACTCACCTCAAAGAAGCACTAAAGAGAGCAGCTAGAAACAATCCCGGCATGCCTGGCAAATTCCGGAAGATGTCCATGACCATATAAGGGATGATCTGTAAAGGGATGATGTCATCATAATGTCAACATGATCACGCATCAAAAGAACCTAACACAGCTTTTCGGTCATAATCTTTGGAATTGGAATGAAAAAATTAAGAAAATGATGAAGTTGATAAATGAAAGTTTTTCAAAAGCATTAACAGCATTAGCTTTGAAATTGAAAACTGACTTCAGTTGGCTCTTAAAGACATGAAATAACAAAGTATCTTGACTTCAAAATACTCAGTATTTTGTCTTTAAGAATGATTCAAACTCAATTCAAGCTACAATGTAAATTCATTCTACTAGGGGCTATTAAAGCCATTACTTATCCAACTTAATAGTATTGTGTATCAAAATTCATTAACAAGTAAGAAGTAAATATCAACAATTTGTAAAAATACTTGTTCTGAAACAATTCCTCTTCTCCAGTTAAAGACATGAAGACCATTAAAGAATTACCTGCTTGAATCTCAAAGATCTGACAGAATAGAATCACATTTTTATTAATTGTTAAATCCAGTTGTGTTACATGAGTAACGAATTGTGAGGCTATAGCCTATTGTACTCTACATGTAGCATCATTATTCTTCAAAAACGGAACGTTGCCTATTACAAATCTTTATTGGTATATAAGTCGGATAATAAACCATAACTCTCCATTCCTTGAAAAGGATAGGCATCGGGTCTACTATTTCCAAGGAAGGGAGAGAAAGTGAAAATAACATTATACGTAGAAGGTCACCTGGTTAGGGTTGGTGATCTGGTTGGAGGCGAGAGGGTCACACGCCATGTTGACATAGTAGGAGTAGGCCACGATACCCTCGATGATAGCCAGTGTGATCGTGATGTAGAACGCCGGACTCACCACCAACATCACTCTGAAGGGAGCGAGTGAGTTGCTATTTAGCTCCGCTTGGGTAATATTTCATTTAGCGCCGCTTGGGCAATATTTCATTTAGCGCCGCTTGGGCAATATTTTATATAGCGCCGCTTGGGCGTAAGGAAGGACAGATGGGATTGGGGGAGAGGGGGGGGAGAGGGGGGGGGGGGGGGGGAGGGGAACAAAGGGAAAGAGGAAGGAGGAGGTGAAAGGGGGGTAGGCAGAGAGGAGGTTGAGATAGAGAAACACAGTATATAGTTTTAAGTCTGCCTCATTAGCAAAGCATACCTCGAGCAAATCTCAACGTTTTGATTAAGTTAGCATGTGATTGAGACGTTTTCGCGTTATGCTTTGCGGGAAATTTGACATTTAGTTTTGGAATATAAATCTTTATCTTAAATAAAATTAAAACAGGCGCCAGACTCTTGTAATTCTTAATCACTCACTTACTCATGAACTCCCACGTACCCATTCATTCATTCATTCATTCATTTATTCATTCATTCATTCGTGCATTCATTCATTCATTCATTCAATCGTTCGTTCATTCATGTTTAACGTTAAAGTCATCCAAGGACAGGCGATTACTTCTTTGCCTCAGCGAGTGTGGGTGTAGAGCAGACCCTCTGTATGGTAGACTGGTTGAAGACGAGACCAGATGACCTGGCGAATGTGCCCAGGAAGAGACTCCAGAAGCTGTGGCGGACCGTCGGATCAGGGTCGAAACTTGGAATAATGAATAAAACAATACAAAGAGGATGAATAAATCAGTCGATACAAAACAAGGTTCATCCCTCATCAACTACCTTTCTCCCGTTCACACTCACTAAGTTACTGATTAACTGAAGAAAAGGAGAAATAACAGGCAGGATAAGAAATTTAGAAATTTGTATTAACATATTAAGAGTCACTATGATTTTTAGATATAATAAATGATCCAAAACTAATCATCTTCAAAATGATACTTTTCAAGAAAATGGGGTGCTTCTCATAGGTTTTGAAATTTGTCGTGTAGGCTTATGTCCCATCCCCAAAAGAGTCCCGTAAACTGTACATGGATACATACATGTGACAAATTCTTGTATATACTCCTCACAAAAAATTAGGCAACATGTCAATTTGGTTAATTTGTAACTCTTCTATTTGGCATGTATATTTTCAGGTGTTGTGTTTAAGCAACCTGATCATTGAACAGATTTAAGTCAAGTACACTGCCTATTTCTTTCTTATAATCTATGGCTACCTAGAACCTGTAAATAATTTTTATGAACAAATATTCTTGATGCTCATATATTTGAGAGGTAAAAATTCACAAATTCCCGCCTGTTCCTGTGGCCATAACTATGAAGATTCGACACATTACTTTTTTACATGTCCTCTGTACACCCATATAAGGCAAAATATGTTCTTCAATAATAAAGGTTTTGATTTGAGATCGGTCTTATTTGGAAACCCAAATTGTTCTTCTTGTGTTAATAATGAACTGTTGATATCAGTGCACGAATTCATAAATTTAACAGGCAGATTTGCAACTTATTGATGAATTGATAAATGATTTATAAAATATGAATTATAGGCATTTTTTTATGTTGTATTAAGATTGTTGGTGTTTATTTATTTAGATAAATAACATATATTGTTAAACAACCATTCGTTATCGTGTTGGCGTTTTTATAGATTATAAGATAACTTTTGTAAATTCACAATGACTTGTTGTTTTCCTTGTCGGCGTTTGTATAAATGATATATATATATGTTTTGTAAATTCACAATGACATGTTGTTTTCCTTGTCGGCGTTTGTATAAATGATATATATATATGTTTTGTAAATTCACAATGACATGTTGTTTTCCTTGTCGGCGTTTGTATAAATGATATATATATATGTTTTGTAAATTCACCATGACATGTTGTTTTCCTTGTTGGCGTTTGTATAAATGATATATATATATGTTTTGTAAATTCACAATGACATGTTGTTTTCCTTGTCGGCGCCTGTATAAATGATATATATATATGTTTTGTAAATTCACAATGACATGTTGTTTTCCTTGTTGGCGTTTGTATAAATGATATATATATATGTTTTGTAAATTCACAATGACTTGTTGTTTTCCTTGTCGGCGTTTGTATAAATGATATATATATATGTTTTGTAAATTCACAATGACTTGTTGTTTTCCTTGTTGGCGTTTGTATAAATGATATATATATATGTTTTGTAAATTCACAATGACTTGTTGTTTTCCTTGTCGGCGTTTGTATAAATGATATATATATATGTTTTGTAAATTCACAATGACTTGTTGTTTTCCTTGTTGGCGTTTGTATAAATGATATATATATATGTTTTGTAAATTCACAATGACTTGTTGTTTTCCTTGTCGGCGTTTGTATAAATGATATATATATATGTTTTGTAAATTCACAATGACATGTTGTTTTCCTTGTTGGCGTTTGTATAAATGATATATATATATGTTTTGTAAATTCACAATGACATGTTGTTTTCCTTGTCGGCGTTTGTATAAATGATATATATACATATGTTTTGTAAATTCACCATGACATGTTGTTTTCCTTGTTGGCGTTTGTATAAATGATATATATACATATGTTTTGTAAATTCACAATGACTTGTTGTTTTCCTTGTCGGCGTTTGTATAAATGATATATATATATGTTTTGTAAATTCACAATGACTTGTTGTTTTCCTTGTTGGCGTTTGTATAAATGATATATATATATGTTTTGTAAATTCACAATGACTTGTTGTTTTCCTTGTCGGCGTTTGTATAAATGATATATATATATGTTTTGTAAATTCACAATGACATGTTGTTTTCCTTGTTGGCGTTTGTATAAATGATATATACATATGTTTTGTAAATTCACCATGACATGTTGTTTTCCTTGTTGGCGTTTGTATAAATGATATATATACATATGTTTTGTAAATTCACAATGACATGTTGTTTTCCTTGTTGGCGTTTGTATAAATGATATATATATATGTTTTGTAAATTCACCATGACATGTTGTTTTCCTTGTTGGCGTTTGTATAAATGATATATATATATGTTTTGTAAATTCACAATGACTTGTTGTTTTCCTTGTCGGCGTTTGTATAAATGATATATATATATGTTTTGTAAATTCACAATGACATGTTGTTTTCCTTGTTGGCGTTTGTATAAATGATATATATATATGTTTTGTAAATTCACAATGACATGTTGTTTTCCTTGTTGGCGTTTGTATAAATGATATATACATATGTTTTGTAAATTCACCATGACATGTTCTACATCTTGTATTTTGGAACGGTATTAACATAAGCTTTTAGCTTGTTTACCAATCCAATTCTTTATTGAAATAAATATGTTTAAACCAGGTAAAAATTCACTCGAAGAAAACTGAAGTATTGTAAATTAAAGTGACACAGAGTATCTTTCTTAAAATTTTATTTGGTTTTGATAAGCTACAAAATATCTAATGTGCTGATTGAAGTTCATATCTCATCACTGGACTTGCAAATATATCCATTTATGCATAATATCTCTTAAATGCTGGATTTTATGGAAAAATCAAGAAAACATCTCAAATACGTTTAATATTCGAAATTACGCATCCAAGTAATCTACCTATTAGTTGCAATACCTAATAAACACAATCAAATCGAATATATCTTCCTGTCAGCTTATGACAAGGTTTCAAAATTGCGTTTGGCAAATTTGCGCGCGCCACTCGAGCCACATTGTCCGGTTTTCGATCAAAATCCCGACATTGAATGGCCGTATTTTCGCTCTAATGTACTGATTGACCTTTGACTTGTTATTTTCAGTAACAGTTAGTGGTTCCCGATGTAATAACATCGATTTCAAAATTTGACATGTGTGATCCTATCAACATACTCTGTGTCTCTTTAAGCACGCATTCTTTCACAACGATAACACGGAGAGCTGAGGACAATGCCACATCGATCTGCGTTATTGGCAATATATGAATAGCGTCATTGGCAATCTAAATATCGTAATTGGCAAAGTCCGCGTGCTTAAGCAAAGCGGCTCTGACAATAAAAGCTCTAAATGAACTAATTATCTCATGAAAAGATATAATCATAGAACAATGATTCCAATTTACTATTTGATCAATGTTAGCAGATTTTCAAAATCAAAATAAGATATCAGTAATAAAGCACACAATATGAATAACTATTTTATAAAATTCCCACACACAAACAACAAAAATAACAAGAACGCATTACCTTTTTCATAAATGTTAAATGATAATTTGAGAAATTGAAATGAAGTCATTTTTTATGTAACTTTTTAACCCTGATATGAAATGTGATTCATCTGAGGCTGTTTTGTATCTAAGTGCTACAATGCATTTATTGATAGACACTGTGACGATACACATGCTATTTGTAGAAGTTGTTTTTCAAGGAATGATTTACATAATAAGGATGATTTAAACATCCACTTTCTATTGAACTTTTACCATTACGTTTTTTTCACTTAAGGAGCAATTACATAGTGTCAAATTACAAACAATCAAACAAACAGAACATCATTTCTGGATAGTTTCTTATACAAATGTACTTCTTATGAGGCCTTGAACGAAATGTTCCCTGATTGTCGTCTTTCTCTATGCAGACTCTTGGAATAAAATACTCAAACACAGATAATTATATCACTTTTTAAAGTTTTCAGTGACAGTTTTAAAGGGACAGTAGCGCGTTTTTTGATAATTTATATTTTTTAATATTTCACTGATCAAATGTAAGTTCAATTGTAAGTTCATGCTAAATATTTTATTTTGACAATGTAAAAAATTACACAAGCCAATCATATACATAGTCAGCGGACAAAGCATGAAGATTCACATAAAATCCATTGGCGGCCATTTTGTGTGAACATCTTTAATTCATTTTGTGTAAGAAAAAGGAATCGCATAGCTAAACCTCACGTTATATATTTGAATTAGTATTGCTTCATTAAGTCTAAATACATTGTCTTTCAATTGGAACCATTGATTATCATTTTCCTGGCATCGCCTTATATTCCCCCGAAAAACGTGCTACTGCCCCTTTTATAGATAATGTATAAACGAAAAAGATCCAGGTAGTGGAACCAATAGGACTCAAATTCAACCTGTACAAAATAGGATATGTTTCCCCTAAAAGCATCAGAACATGCGACTTTTTAAAGCATTCTCAGACTGTTTGGAGATGTCTGAACAAATGGTATCGCGGTAGAGAAAATTTAAAGTAGTTTTTTAAATTCCAAAAGCTTAGAAAACACGTCAAATATAAACGTTAAACAATGTCAATGACTGATTAGATTAAAAACAATCATCTTTTTAATTGACTGAGGTATAAACTTGAAGAGAGAATATTAACATTCTAGAAAGATCACGTCGCTACAATACCACCATGACGTCATCAATGTTCAAAACGAACCAGAGCATTGTTTTAAGTTAATTTAACCAATCTTTTGCATGATTGAATCCCCTTTTTTATATTTTTCCCTCGTGATATTTTTAAAAAAGTGAGTTATACCAGGACGCTTAAATGTAATTAATCAATACAAAATGATAACCTTGAACATGAATAATATCTTGAGTTTCATCGCAAAATAACGAAATCGTTACGAGAATTCTAATAACGAATACCCATATGGACGAATAAGAAGCCAAGATAGATATTGTAGACGTTTGTCTTTACCAAATAAAAGCCTTTGGCACAAACAATCACTATTTGAAGTTGGTCGATTTAATATCGCAGACAAATTGATTTCTAACAAACGATGAGGGATCATGTTGACATTTCAAAAGACACCATTACGCTAAAACATAACTTGATTATAGCAACTGAAAACGTTTCTAACATCTCCATTATTTTGTACACCTTTTCAAGATATTCTGATAATGTTATAAGCTCAAACAATTAAAACCGCCACTGTCGAAATTGGAAATGAATTATAAACAATGTTTTATTTCTGCAACCATGTTACAATCTTACAACATTATGCTTTCTTGAATGAGAACAAGTTCTATGGATTTACGACTTCTTTATTGCAAGAAGTTGTAAATCCATAGAACTTGTTCTCATTCATCTTACCAACTTCTAAATGCCTCTTAAAGAAATTATGCTTTCTTGTTACCAGATTTAAAAAAGGGTTCACCTCAAGAAAGGATATTTTTTTCAAAAAAAACCCCAAACATCACAACTTTCACTCGTGCATATGTATACACACGGTAAGTTATACAGCAGACTAGGAATACAAAAGCATTTTCTTATAGCTGATAGAATAATGCATATATGGATAATCTACAGCTTATGATAAAATGTTAAATTAAAATTACGTAAGTAATTATAAAGTCCATTTTCAATTTCCCTCGCTGACGAAACTTACACGTTATGAAAGCTATATTATTGTAAAAAAAAGGCTATTTTTCCCCTCTAGTGGGATCAGGTTTTTCGTGATTTTTCTTATTCTGGTGGTCTTCTTTTTGTGTTTTGTTGACCCCTTTAACGAGGTTGAAAGTAAAATGAGAATATCTAGTGTTATCTTACTTGAAGAAGTTGAGTCTTCCTCCGTGATACGCAGTAGTCCAAACAGCTTTCACCCCTCCGGCGTCTATTGTTCCCTGGGGTAGGGCAAATCAGTATATAAAAGGTTGAACAAAATCAAATCAGTATACAGAATGTTGAAGAAAATCTAATCAGTATAAGATAAAAATCATGTATCCAATATGTTGAAATAATACTTAAATAAATTAATAAGTATCAAATATGTTGAAATGATAGAAAAGAAAACTAGGTACGAAAAATATGTCAGTATAAAACAAGTTGAAAAAGATGTTTAAACAACAAAACGGTCATTAGTGTGATTGAATAATCACCGAAGAGAAACAAAGCAATATCCAATAACATTGCAAAATATCGCGAAAAAAATGCTTTGAATTGTATCAGTATCAAATATAGTGTGACAAATATGTTTAACAAATAAGCATCAAATATAGAGGGAAATTCGCAAGAAAAATCAGTATAAAAAAAAAGTATGAAAAAATTATTTAAAAAAATAAGAATTTTTAAGAGGTTCTTTGTTATGGTCATGTGTTCGGCATGGAAGCCATGTTGGATACAAAAAACAAGGGAGAGCACTCTCACTCCTAACCTAGCTGTAGGATATACTGTTAAGGGACAACTGCTTACATTACACAGTGAACCTCTGTTGACAGGGACACTTATCATTACAACACCTTTTAAAGATAAGGTTAATATTGAAAGTATATGATGTTAATTTGAGGACTGATTTGTTTTTCAATAATGAGCTACTGTCCGTTTGAAATTAGATTTGATGGGATAATTGCTACAGAAGTAATATACCTTAATGAGAACAGCCATCATTCCAGAGAACATAACGAAAGCTTGGAACACATCAGTCCATATAACAGCCTTGAGTCCACCCTGGGGATTGAAATCAATCATATATTACTTATGTAATATATCCATCTAATCTATAGAGGATGTTTGACTTTGCTGTGGAAAGCAAAACATTTCAAGTATCCTCTTTGACATTAGGATGACCCCGTTCTATAAGCAACGCTATGACGTTATAAGTGACATTTCCCCATATTGTTGCGATCAGTTTTTAGCCCTCTTTGAATTGATGTATTACCTGCTGGTTTAAATGAAACAGATGCATTCTTTAGACGATGTTCTTGATCAATAGATAACATCAAACCGAGTAACATAGAAATTGGCGCATGATTACACTTACCAACGTAGATAAGATTAACTCTATATAATTCAAGTAAGAATTTTTATTATTAATGAGTACCAGTATTTGATTCATTGTTTTTTCTGCCGTTTATTGAACTCATTCACGTTAATTTTGCTCAAGAAAGAAAGTTGCCATAGCTACAATAAGAAGTTTTCAATGACGTAAGACCATTGTTGTAATTAGTCACAAGTTCTCAGTTATTTTACCGCTCATATATAACTCGTTTATAACTTCTTTCCATTGATATTTCGTCGGCAATCACCTGAGAGTTGTTTTCCGATATGTTTGGGAATACATTGACGCCATTATTTTGAGATCTTATGTCATAACGTAAAACTAGAAAAGATATATTACCTTATTAGGTATTGCAAATAATAGGTTTTAAATAAAATTTCTAGTTAGGTATTTATTTATAGTTATTCATTCGTCAATTCATTCATTGATGAAAAAAAAAATTCAAAGCACAAAAAACCCAATGTCATCATGATCGCTAAAGGGGGAAACCTTATGCACGTTTTCATTAAACAAAGTGCGTTGTTATTAAAAGAAAAATAATTAGTACTTCTGATATAGTTTAAACCTGTATTAAGAGCGTTAATGATTCTTTGTTTAATTCACATTGTATATCATATCAAATCCTTCTTTCACTCATACAAGTATCACAGTAATGAAATTTATACAAAATATTATAATCAATTTCTCATTTCGAGAGTACCTTTGACTTTGACCGACTTCAAAATAAATGCCAACATTACTATTAATAAGAGATTGATTTCAATTTAATGGTATCTATAATGTTAGATTTCATCACATATAATATTTCATTTCAAAAGATTGATTATAAGAAAGATCAGACAATCACATTGGACACCAATGCAATCTTCATTCTATCATTAGGAGAAATGATTTAGTTTTCACGCAGATTATAGAATGCCATTTGCAGTACGTGAAGTAGTAGAAGACGTTTAGACTAGTTTAAAGGGGCAGTAGCACTTTTTATGGGGGAATATAAGGTAATGTCAGGAAAATGAAAATAAATGGTTCCAATTGAAAGACAATGTATTTAATCTAAATGGAGCAGTAATATATCAAATATGTAACGTAAAGTTAAGTCATGCGATTCTTTTTTCTTACACAGAATGAATTAAAAGTGTTCCAACAAAATGGCCGCCAATGGATTTTTATACTATCAAAATAGTACATTTAGCATTACCTTACAATTATCAGTTAAAATTTAAGATTTAAAATTATCAAAAAACGTGCTACTGCCCCTTTAAGACTTGCAAATATCGACAGTTTAAAGGGGCAGTAGCACGTTTTTTGATAATTTTACATTTTAAATATTTCACTTATAATTGTAAGTAAATGCTAAATGTATCATATTGACAGTATCAACAATCTCATTACACAATCCCATCGCCCATAGTCAGAGGACAAAGTATGAGGCTTCACATAAAATCCATTGGCGGCCATTTTTGTGTGAACACCTTTAATTCATTTTTGTAAGAAAAATGAATCGCATGGCTGAACTTTACGTTATATATTTGAATTATTGCTGTTTCATTTAGTTTGAATACATTGTCTTTCAATTGGAACCATTTATTTTCATTTTCCTGACATCACCTTATATTCCCCCTAAAAACGTGCTACTGCCCCTTTAAAGGGGCAGTAGCACGTTTTTTGAAAATTAAATGTTTTAAATTTTTCACTGAAGATTACATGATAATGCTATTTTTTTATTTTGTGTGTCAAAAATCTTATTACACAAACCAATTATCCATAGTCAGAGGACAAATCATAAAGTTTAACATAAAGACCATTGGCAGCCATTTTTGTATGAACACCTTTAATTCATTTTGTGTAAGGAAAAGGAATAGCTGAATTTTACATTTTGTAGTTGGTTATTTACTGCTTCATTTAGTTAAGATACACTGTCTTAACCATTTATTTATTATTAATAATACCCCTAAACACGTGCTACTGCCCCTTAAATGTATATATAGTAGATTGTCAATAAATGATATTTGAACTAATGTTTTCCTTCTTAACAGTGAGCTCAATTCTTAATTTGGAATTATACGCCACAGGCCTAAATACTTAATATAAACAAACATTTTGGTCGTCAAAGGCATGGTATAGAAAAATTGAAGGATTTTCTAAATGTATTTTGCTAGAACACCTTAGTTATGATATAAAGTTATAACTATTATGATCCGTAAAGTAATGTAATTTTAATATACATATGTCTCAAATCGTGAAATATTAGACACAAAAACTATTCATCATAAGTTTGTTTAAGTTACATATTTAACATAATCTATGTTCTTTCACCAAACCAATGTTTCTACCGATTTCAATTTATAAGCCATGAGACGAGCTGCGATATCTGAAAGCGTTAATTTCATGATATTTCTTAACATTCAACGATGATAAATATTTGTCACTGCATTTTTACTAATTAATAATTTGAGGAGCCAAACGTATAGCTATATAGCATGAAATGGTGTTGAAAGGACATGAGAAAGGTTATTGGGAGTCGGCACATGGTTTTAACAACATACTAGCAAACAATCCGGTGTCCATGTAAATGATTGTTAATGACAACAAACAACAATTATTATAATGTCAACATACAAAATGATTATAAAAGTCAACAAACAAAAATGAGTATAAATATCGACACACTGACTTTAGTACTGACTAAATTCATTAGATTAGAGAAATGCCACTTCATCTTTTTCGTTCACTTTATGGCCTTGAATAATTCATAAATAGCTCTGTGAAATTTTGGATATAGCACCATCAAAATTGCAAACATATTGTTTGTTTCAAAGTTTGAATTGAATAATTATTGTTTGTTTTTGGTTAATACGATATCAGACATCACGTCCTACTACAATAGCAATCGTACTTTACGCAAAAGGACGGGAGGATTGGGGAAGAATATCAGAATGTGTAAAAAGTGGGAATCTGATTCAACCATCGCATCACCAAACAAAAGGCTTTTCTTGATTTATGTGGCATTTACCTACTATGTGTTCTTCAGTTTCAGTCTCGGTTTTCATTTTAATACTTTAAAATTAAATACTCCGTAACCTTAACCTATTTCCCCCCTATTCTATCGCATATTAAATATATCCTTGAGCTTTAAAGGGGCAGTAGCACGTTTTTTGATAAATTTATATTTTCATTTTTTTCACTGATAATTGTAAGTTAATGCTAAATGTATCATTTTGACAGTGTCAAAAAATTCATTAAACAAGCCAATCATCCATAGTCAGAGGACAAGGTTTTAAGATTCACATAAAATCCATTGGCGGCCATTTTGTGTTAACACCTTTTAATCATTTTGTGTAAGAAAAAGGAATCGCATGCCTAAACTTTACATTATATATTTGAATTATTACTGCTCCATTTAGTTTAAATACATTGTCTTTCGATTGGAACCATTACATTTCAATTTCCTGACATCACCTTATTTCCCCCCTAAAACGTGCTACTGCCCCTTTAATCTCTTCTTGCATTGATCGATATATGTCTCAAAAGTTGTCATTGTCTCTGTCCAACATCTTTCAAAACCCGTGTTCATGGC
The DNA here is from genome assembly GCA_916613615.1 of Steromphala cineraria. Classification (NCBI taxonomy): domain Eukaryota; kingdom Metazoa; phylum Mollusca; class Gastropoda; order Trochida; family Trochidae; genus Steromphala; species Steromphala cineraria. The sequence goes on from OU744734.1 coordinate 17,683,097, forward strand.
CCTATATTATTTCAGTTATATCTAGCTACTGAAGAAGTCAGAGGTATCTGTACAGCGCTTGAGAGACAGATATGCCTATCCCACCCTATAGTATATAAAGAGAAAAGGGATGTAACGAAGAAACAACCCCACCCTCAGTCAAACTTTGGATAGGATGACTCGATTTTAACAGGTGTTAGCTCGTTTAGAAGCAAAATCATTAAGCTATCAATAGTCATTAAATGTGCCAGAAAAATCGAATTCATTGCAAAAACTGACTTTGATTGAGGGTGGGGTTGTTTCTTCGTTACATCCCTTTACTCTTTATATACTATAGGGTGAGGTATATAGGCATATCTGTCTCTCAAGCGCCGTATCTAAGTGATACACGCCCTTGTGGAAGAAGCTATGACACTAAGGTATTGTAACTATAAATCAAGTATTAGTCTTACCATAGCTGTGTAGACGATAGCAGCGGCAGCGACGAGGAAGATTGAACCAAGTTGTGGGAAGCCAGTCACTGGAGGAAAATGATACATTGTATAAGTAAATAAAATATAAGTAATAAAAAAGCTTTACAACCTTGATGACCGATGGCCAAGACGGAGTAACGTTTGCAAATAGCTTTTGCGAACATCCAATCCAAATAAATTGTCAAAACATAATTTTACACTTTTAGTCTTTGATAACGTAGGATTTAGTTTTAGCAATAGCGTCTAAAAATTTCATGATAATTCTTAATAACATAATTCACTAACGCATTCGTCTATAAAATAGTGTGAGTCAGTTTTACCTGCTTCAAGTGCAATTGCAGGGCCAAATAACACAATACCCATGTAAAATACCTGGAATAAAGAAAAACACAAGGTATAAATGCACGAAAAAAACATTTTGTGTAAGTTCATTGAGATATAGTTGCACGTTTTTAAGAGCTATCAACCTATCAAAATCGCCGAAATATGGTTCAATCTCATTAAAATAAGTTCATAATTATCTTCACTACGTTACGCAGATTATAGACTCTGGCGGTAGTTATTATTGAGCCTGGTATGATCTACATACGTAGCGGAGCAAAAAACTTGTGCAAATTTGTGTATAACCCTCGCTCTCGCTTCGGTAATACAAACATTCACACTCGTTTCGTAAAAGTCATATGACACAATTCCTCGAGTAATAATCTCTATATGTGTCATAGAAACAAAGAAACTTACGTAAGTCAGGACACCCAGTGCTGTGCCCACTTGACGAACAGCTCTTGATTTGAACCGTCCATCTAAATACTGGAACAGTTATAAACAAACATATTCATTGTTTAATACATTAGTGTTGTAATCAATGATTGAGACAATTAGTTCACCAAATGAACCCTTAGCAATTATTCAATATGTTATTATTCAATATGTTAAATAGGTTTTTATATTCATAACAAACGGTATTTTAGGATAAACATGTTGACGTAGTGTAAGAAATACACAATTGTGCATATTTTATATGAGCTATCAACATTAAATTGTTTATTCTTTTATCTTAGGTGAGTCAGATTCAATGTAACGTTTACAGACTCCTTCAAATAAGTATTGAATCCTGGTTTTCCTCAAGTTTTGTAAACTAGCAAATAAGGTCGCGCTATAGAGACGACTAACCAGTTTATTTTAAAATGGTCATATACCTCTGTTGCGCTACTATTTCGCGCTACAACTGACCTCGTAAGCACTTGTTATTCGTAGCGGATGAATCATGGGGATCATCAACATCCGGCATATCAAGAAGGAAGCCATGAAGCCGAACAACGCTATCCATACTTGGGCGCCGTAGACGTACGTCTCTGCAGGCGTCCCCAGCATCATAATGGATGATTCGAATGACACCATCAAGGACACAGCCACTGGGATGAACTTCATTGTTCTTCCTCCAACCAGGAACTCTGATGTTGTTCTCTGTCTTCCTCCAGATAACGCGAAATAGAGCCCTATAGCGAGGGAGATGAGAATGGTGGCACCAAAGACCACGAAATCTGCGATATGGAACTTATGGCTACTGTTCACCATGACTGCTGTTAGGTTTCTTCAATATCAAACTTAATTCTGTCAAATGTCTTCACACTGGAATCCCGTTTTCAAATCATGTAATATCTTCTTGGATCATACAGTTGTCAGGTTTAGGAATAGATAATATGCGTCGTCAATATGGTAACAATGGATATTGTCTCAATGAATTTCAAAGTATTTAGAACCAAATGTTCTTTGAAACGAATTGAGGTCGCCTCATTATATAGATGTTTCATATGACTGGGTTTTTTTTCAGTTGTGGACACGATTTACATGTTATAGTTTCCAAAAGATTGGTTTTCTGAAACAAAGATGTTTTTTATACATACATTTGAAAACATAACGTAGACTTAAATTCAGACAAAATCGACTATCGAAAGGATTTAATCCGGCAGAAGATCAAGTAAATATATGCGAGGGAAACATAACCATGACGGCATCAACTAGTCAAGTTTATTTTGAATGAGAATTTCTTTGAATCGTTGATTATTTGCTCATGAACTTTCAAGTCAACACCTGACATTTTAGTCAACAAATGAGTCGATTTTGTCAATTTCCACAAATTTCCGAGAAATTGACAGCTCATAATGATTTAACCATCTTATGTCAAAGGTACATAAAGATGTCTATCATCCCGATAATGAGCTGTAAACTCCTGGAATTTGACCCCTATATCAATTTTAAAAAGCAAATGATGCGAATTGCAGAGTCAAGAAAACATGTTTTACAAAGCTCACCTTATGTTTCCCCAAAGCATAAGGTTGTGATGCATCCATCAGCATATCACCAAGTTTACATTTCGATTATTACCTAGTCATACTCAAATCCTATTTTCACATGCACATGCGACTGCATAAAGTTGACAAATTAGCAGTGGTTATGCGTCTATGCGAATAGGGGGCTCTGCACGAAAGAACGTGGGAATGAATATATAACGTCATAACCTGTCTATCTATAACGTCATTATCTGTCTATCTATAACGCCATTATCTGTCTATCTCGACTCTCGTGAGCGGTGAACGGCTTATCCTGTCTCAGGGTACGAACATTACGCTAACTCCACTACAGATTAGTTGAGGAAACCTAATGTTGATACCCTGAGGCAGGGGGAAGTTCATAACAAAAGCGGACTATTTCACACCAAAGGGGATAATGTTTTTTTAGATTAGGAACAATGCCAATATCTGTGGAAGTATAGTCGCGATACCATCAAAATGAAACTTGAATATGGAATGCCTTTACTCATAACTTCACGAAATATCGTTTCGTTCCATCGTGAGCCTTAAAATGTCTTAAATCGGCTTGGTTCCCTTCAATATTCTTACCTATTCTTTGAGAACTCATCACTCGTAAAGTATGTCCTTTCGTCTTGTCGTATCTTAGGAAATGTTATAGTTACAGTGTATGATAATAGTTCTAAAGAACGACGAAAGAATTTATGGCACTGTCCATTCTATGCTATGACGAAGTTTGATTGTGTCCTAACTATTTTCCTACGCTAAATATGTATCAAGGGCTACCTTAAAGCGCTTGGAACTTTTTACTTCCTGTTATGAGCTATCCCTTGTCGTTCACCAAATTTAAGTACTCAGATACTCATCAAGGTCATTGAAAGTTGAAGAGTTCATATCACGAGTTGTTTTATACTCATACTTTGAATAATTTTATGCTAATTAACCTACATAGTCAAATAATAATGATTTCTTTAGAGCTTTTAAAACTGTATTCTGCTCACATAACTACTCATGTCAATAACGCAATTTAAGTTTCGTACAGATAATATATGAGTGAGTTATTGTTTAACTGCTTGGGCAGTATTTCTGCCGTTAGCGGCGTGTACAGCTAATAAATATCTCTGAATATTAATAAATATTCAAACTATCGAAGGTATTTGGGAAATATCGTTTTAATTAAGTTATAAAGTTATTTCTTAATGACAGGAAGTATATTCGATTTTTGGAAATTTTGAATCTTGGATCATAACTTACCAAATGAAGCCGGAATATAGCAAAGCACACCAAGAACATTTTTAAATCTGTAACTTTAAGGATGACTAAATGTCATATGCAAACGATATGTCCTTACTCTATCAACTAAAATACAAGAAATGTTTGTCAAACTTCGTTACGCACTTACAGAATTCGTTATCAAATAATTAATGTTATTATGTGAGCGTAATTTTCCGGTAAGCCGATTGGTCGAGAACCGGTCACGTGACTCGATCAATATTGTTTTCCTCGGGTCTATAAAAACAGGTATTGACCTCATCACCAGTCTATAATTGTATATTATTATGTGAACGTAATTTTCCTGCAATCCGATTGGTCGAGAAGTGGTCACATGACAGTCGACAGAATGTGATATTGACTTGACTCCGTGACCCCAAAGTCCGACCAAAAGTAATATTGACTTGAGTTTCTAAAAATAGAGCCGATGACGTCAAACCATTTTTTTCTATGACGTCATGCTATTGTTATCATGACATCATTGACCCTTCTTTGCCAACAGTCAAGCCCAAATGCCGCTCATTGATGTAGTTCTATTATCTTTTCGTTTTTTTGCCCGAGACATAATAAAACAATTATGGACTGGTGAATTCGGTCAATACCTAATTTTAAAGACCCGAGGAAAATAATATTAATTTAAAAACAGGTATGGACCTCATCACCAGTCTATAACTGTATAACATTTTGTGACTTATCTCTTTAGGTTATGTTACCCACTATGAAGGATTTAATACTAATTCTCCATGTACCAAATTGTCATTATACGCATGCCTATGTAATGTAAATATATTGATTGATGTAGCATCAAAATGTAGTACTTTTGGGGGACTTAAAACCATTGAAGCCTCTTTATCCAACTCAATCTGCTCTACCACTCTGTCGTGAAAACATCGTTCATTGGTTATATTTAATCTCACAATGTTGATTTACAAGCTTAATAATATAACTGTCTTCTGCATCTTTTTTTTCCGATTACTTATCATTGGCAATGTATATAAATACCATACTGTATGTCTCATCGGTCACCTGATGATTTTTTGTTCTAAAACACGCTGAAATCGTTTAATCTAACTGCTCAACAATTCTGTGGTGCAAAAAGTAGCCCAGAAAGGTCGTGAGAAATCAGTAACGATGTTCTTATCCATAAGATTACATCATTTGTAACAGTTATCATTTTATAACTATCTTAACAGGATGCACGCACTTGAAAATTAATAAAGCAACACACTGTCTTTTTTTGCAAAACAAACAGTGTTTTATAAGAGAAGAGGTTTGTTTGAAAACTAAACAGAACCTCAAAGATAAACATATATATGAACCAACAGGTCTTCTCATTTCCATACAACCTAGATTTTAACCTGTCTCATTCTGGAGACGACTGATGCTGCTCTGTCTTGAATTCATTTACCTAATTAACCTATATTTTATATTAACGTGCTGATGCAATACCGGTTTCAGCAGCAGTATTGATATGGTTGGTAATCGACAAGGCTGTATATTGAGCCCTGTATCATTTTTCCTGTACTGATCTTGCCATTGTGTTCAGAAATAAGAGTAAGATGTATTTCTGTAAATGAATGTAGTAAAGGTCATCGTTGATATTATTGCAGTTGACATGTATAATAGTTATTGGGAAACATCAGAGTTTTTCTCTCTATTGCTTGATGAAGCATATATCTAGTTATATAGATACGAGTAATGATCTTAATAAGTAGATATGAATATATTTCTATTAAGTATTTGTCAATCGTAAGATTTGGGAAGTGGGAGCTTGGTAAAATCTTTTTCTAAAAAAAATAAAAAAACAGAAGTGTTTTCTTCATGAATGCATCTGAGTGAATTCCCTACTTTTATGTAGTCTAGTTGATACTGTTAAAATTTACAGATATTCGGAAATGTTGGGTTACGCTGAAAGATTTTATTTGATGCTATGGTTATTCGTTTGTTTTTTAAATACTTTGAGCAAGAAGATACCAGAATCTCGATCTGTTATTGGTCCATGTGATAACTTCTGATATTATTTATTATTTTTAATTATTTATACCCCGCTATAAAATAAGCATAAAATTAGGCGTACAGATTGGTTGTCTTGAAATGTGCAATGCATGTTAGGTGGAAGACATCGAGGTAATGTCATTGCAAGATATACAAATACAAAAAAGAACATGTATTTTTCGATAGTTATGTTATGTTCCTTGTCTTTGAAATGTTTTCAATGCATTTACAATATTATGTCGTTGATATCTTTTATTATTTCAAATGTTAAAATAATACTAACCCACTGTTTTCGTTATGTTACTTGCAGGTGTTATTCAACATTTTAAGGAATTAGTGTGCATAGAGCGAAATTCCTTAGACTAGGAAAAGGTAATAACACGACAGACGATACCTGTTTTCAAAAACAACTTCTTGAGATCTTTAACAATGACCTTTGTGGACTGTCTTTTCACCTTTAACTATTGAATGGTCCGTTCGAGCAGTTTTTTTAATTTGCTTTGATTCTCCACTACATGAAAAGCTTTTATTTCAACATTCTATAACTAATTGTAATTTAAAAAAACCTGAAAAACAATCCATATTCTATTAATATGGATATGATAGATATGTTTATAAATCAGGCAGTATATGAAACATCTCCAACTTATCATAATTCAAAATGATCATTGTATTGTTTTCATAATTCGCCGTTAGAAGGGCTTCATCATTAACGATTTCCGTTTTTTTGAAGGCTCTTAACATTGTTACCATTTACAATAAATAGAAAGAGTAACTTAATACATCCTATCACTCATTATCGCTTATATTTCACTTTTCCTTCACCTTGCAGCAATTGCATTCAATAACATAAATTTAAAGTGCCATATTAATACAACATGTAGAGTCACGATTAATATAACACTCCTGCCTTCCTTATCATCATGCGTCCCATCGTCCAGTTTCACACCTGAGATTAACATAAACTGGATTCTGGCCAGATGTAGATTACATATGCGACCTGCAACCAATCAAAAGCCGTCTTGTTAGACGGTGAAGCTGTGAGGTCCACAGCCCAAGACGGCTTTCGAATCATCTACTGAGACAATCTCTGATGCAATTGAAAGACGATCTCTGATGATTTTTATTTATGCGTTTAAATGATAAGGTATACTACTGTCACTGGTACCCGCATGGTAACATATGGTCCATAAGGATATAATAGGTGAGTATTTATGGACGATCTCTGATGCTTTTTACTTATGCGTTTAAATGATATGGTATACTACTGTCACTGGTACCCGCATGGTAACATATGGTCCATAAGGAAATAATAGGTGAGTATTTATGGACGATCTCTGATGCTTTTAACTTATGCGTTTAAATGATAAGGCGTCCTCCTGTCACTGGTACCCGCATGGTAGCATATGGTCCATAAGGAAAACTAGGTGAGTATTTATGGACGATCTCTGATGCTTTTAACTTATGCGTTTAAATGATAAGGCGTCCTCCTGTCACTGGTACCCGCATGGTAGCATATGGTCCATAAGGAAAACTAGGTGAGTATTTATGGACGATCTCTGATGATTTTACTTTATGCGTATACATGATTAGGCGTTTAATTTCACAGTGAAACTGTATGTTACTGTATAATCCTTAAGGAGAGGCAGTTATCTGCTGACTTTTCTTTACCCCTTTAAACGAAGAAAGGCGCCTAACCACACAATGGAACTGTATGGCACTGTATGATCCACAATCAACAATTGTTTAGGAATTTTGGAATTATAGGAAGGTGTTTAAATTTACAGAGAAATTGTTTTAGCAATTTATGGTGAAACGGTTTTTCCTGAAATAAGGCGACTGGTAACTGAGGAGTTATTTTAAGCAATCAAATAATTAGGCGCCTTGATTTACGAGGAAACTGAAAAACATGGTCCTTTACAAAGGACTGTACTGTACTGTACTGTACTGTACTGCAATATCAATATTTGTACGATCACTTTTGTACCATCCGGCAATAAGTTACCATTGTTTATCTCCCGAACTAAATGTCAAATGTATGTGCCTGTTAGTACTGTTCAATGTACTAAAAATATCAATGATCACCTTTTGCTACTATGTTATGATTCCGATCTCTTCATTCTAAAACAACACGAGTTTTAAAAAAATCTTCGACTTTAAACCAATGATCAGGGGAAAAAAATGAAAAATACAGATACCTCAAATGATAAATTTAAGTGAATAAGTGAAAAATCAGTAAAACCGAAATAAGCAAATATCTCCTTTATATCTCTTAACCATGACATAAATCTTATAACGCTTGGTGTAATAAAACCATGAACTCAATCTCGGGTACATTTCCTTATTATGTGATGATATGTAACCGCTTCAATATTTTACACGCAGTGTGAAAGATATCACATAAGGTTCATAAGTCAGAAAAATCCTGGCTTTAAGACTCAAATCTCATCCTCTTCCAGGTTCAATCGGTGATACATGACAGAGATCAAGAGCCTTGTAGTTTGAAACACACATCATGACTGTGGACAGAGAACATAGTTTCAGCATAGCTGATTATGCTGTTTTCGGTGCCACAATCCTCATTTCCCTCGGAATTGGGCTCTATTTTGCCTTATCCGGAGGAAGACAGAGAACAACGTCAGAGTTCCTGGTCGGAGGGAGGGTGATGAAATTTATCCCTGTGGCAGTTTCGTTGATGGTGTCTTTTGAGTCGTCGATTATGATGTTGGGGTCCCCAGCAGAGACCTATGTATATGGGGGACAGGCCTGGATGGGTGTGTTTGGCTGGTTGACGGCCTTCGTCATTTCTAACATCGTGATGATTCCCCTCATTCATCCACTGAAGATTACAAGTGCTTATGAAGTGAGTTCAATGTCAATAACAAGTCTTACAAAGATGACATATTCCACTGGTCCCAAATAGTACCATATGTTTATCCGAAAGTCATTAATCATAAGACAGGGTCGCCTATATATATCGTCAATGGAAAACTGTTAAAAAGAGATATTTATTAAGGCATTCATTTTCAAATGTTAAAATTTGTTTGACCTCAAAGATAAATAACATAAAAAAGCAACGTGTAATTGGACATTGCTAAAAAAATGCAAGGAAATTTAAAATCCAAAAAGAACGAATAGGCATGCTGATTAATCCACAAAATATAATGTTGTTGAAATGCATGAACTGTACACTTAACTTCATCATCAGTACCTAGATGTCCTCTTCAACTCCAGATTGTTGAAATATACAGTACACATGACTTTATCTTCAGTTTATAGATGCTCGCCTCAAATCAAGATTGTTGAAATGTACAGAAACTTAACTTTCTCTTCAGTACCTAGATGTCCTCTTCAACTCCAGATTGTTGAAATATACAGTACACATGACTTTATCTTCAGTTTATAGATGCTCGCCTCAAATCAAGATTGTTGAAATGTACAGAAACTTAACTTTATCTTCAGTATCTAGATGGCCGCTTCAACTCCAGATTGTTGAAATATACAGTGCACATGTAGTTTATCTCACTTTATAGATGCTCGCCTCAAATCAAGATTGTTGAAATGTACAGAAACTTAACTTTATCTTCAGTACCTAGATGGCCGCTTCAACTCCAGATTGTTGAAATATACAGTACACATTACTTTATCTTGAGTTTATAGATGCTCGCCTCAAATCAAGATTATTGAAATGTACAGAAATTTAACTTCATCTTCAGTATCTAGATGGCCGCTTCAACTCCAGATTGGTGCGTCTCACTGGAGTGCTTCTAGGAATGCTTGGATACGTGAGTTAAAGAGGGAACCTCTATTTTACTATTTGGGTACAGTGTCTTTATTTGATTCTGGATCCACCTTAAATCTCATTTCACTGTATAGCTCTGAGTATAATTATCAGGGTACAGCTTATAGTATAAGTATCGGGTTGTTTAAGTCCATAAACGTCTATTTTGATATACGGGTACAAGGTCTTTAGCTAGTTTTTGGATTCATTCCAAAGCTTATTCCACAGAACCCTTTTGAGTATAATAATCGGACTGTTTAAGTCAATAAACGTCTGTTTGATATAAAGGTGCAAAGTCCTCGCTTAAATTTTGAATCCATTCTAAAGCTCATTTCTCAGAGCGGCTTTGAGTATGATAATCGGGTTGTTTTAGTCCATAAACTTCAATTTGTATAAAAGAGTATTTCATCGTTTGACATAAACATGTGAAAAAAAGGTTTATTCAATGACTCCGTTGGCACCAAAGCAATTACTCTTAATCTTGATTTCATTTTCAGATATTTTACATGGGTATAGTTCTATTTGGCCCGGCTATTGCTCTTGAGGCAGGTAAGTGATTAAGAAGGATTCTGAACACAGAACAAACATATCTGCTTATCAGGTGTGAAATTGTTTTATTATGAATGTGATGTCATAAATAGTTCTTGAACGTCCACTTATGAAATATCAACATGATGATCTTTATACAATATTCACCGAATTGGTCCTATGTCATGACAACTTTGACAACGACATTTTATGTACTTAAACAATACAAAAATACAGAATATTAAAGGTTCAATCAATCTGATTTGTCAAACATTAACTAGGTATTACTATTTTGTTCTACATCTATTGTATTGGACTTCTATATTCTATGAACTTATGTTTAAATTCTGTATATTTAATGGTCCTCCGTAAATTGTATTCGACCTTCGTAGTTTTTATAAACCTTCGTTGATTGTATTGGTCCTCCTTAGCTTGCATTGGACCTCTATCGACAGTGTTGGTCCTACGTAGATTGATTTGGTCCACATTCCAATGTATTTGTCCTCCTAAGTTTGTTTTTCGCCCTCTGTTGATTTTATTGACCCTCTGTCTATTTTGTCTCGAACAAACACTACGTATATTGAACCTATGCTTGACCAGTACGGTCATACCAGATTATATTTGGTTCTTATTCCTGAAAATAATCACTCCTCGATATCTAGAGTTATATCTTATCCTCAATTGACCATCTGACCAAATAGTTTGTATCATTCAGGGTACGGAAATGAAACTTTGTCAGTTTGCTTTAAAGTGAGCACAAATACTTGGTTGAGTCACATCACTCACAGTTGTATCCTATCAGGGCCAAGCAAGAAATTAGTTTTCTTTCATTTCTTTTCAAGTGACCGGCTTTCCACAGGTTGGATCTATTTTCCTCGTTGCTCTCGCAGCTATAGTTTACACTGCCATGGTAAGTAAAGCAATAATAGTTTACATCGTTCAGGAGGAATTTCATTAAAGCTTTAATGTCTGTGCAAATTAAGAAAAAATCTAAGTGTTATTGATATAAAATAAGTATCAATAAGTGTTTAAAGTCAGTCATTCGGTTTCTTCAAATTTCAATATTTAAAGTTTGTAAAAAAAATCAAACGTAGTCCAACTCGAGTTTTAGTACTTAATACAGTATTAACTTCTTCTGAAAAATACCATTTTAATGCTATAAAGTACCAAAATGTGAAACTCAAATGTTCAACACCGCTCAATTGCCACTACAGGGGGGTCTAAAGGCTGTCATCTGGACGGACGTCTTCCAGGCTTTCGTCATGTTTGCTGGGATGTTTGCTATCCTTATCAAGGTATGTTAGGAGTGAGTTAAGGTATGTTCGGATTGAGTTATGGTATGTAAGGAGTGAGTTAAGGTATGTTCGGATTGAGTTAGTGTATGTTAGGAGTGAGTTAAGGTATGTTTGGAATGAGTAAGGGGATGTTCGGAGTGATTTAAGGTATGTCTGGAGTGAGTTAGTGTATGTTAGGTGTGAGTTAGGGTATGTTAGGATTGAGTTAGTGTTTGTTTAGAGTGAGGTATTGTATGTTATGAGTGAGTTAGGGTATTTCGGAGTGAGTTAAGGTTTGCATGAAGTGAGTTA